>JAIFHC010000801.1:0-50000 GCA_021229015.1 Solen grandis | reverse complement strand
ACAATTCAGGGATAATGTCTTAGAAAATGCGCTAGCTCTTACACTCCGGGGTGAACGTCCAGTACATAACGTTAGCTATGACACTTAAGGGATACTTTCGAGAAAAAAAACCCAGTCATGTTACTCCGGGATAATGCCCATAAAAATGCGCTATAACTCTGACACTCCAGGGATAATGTTTAAGAAAATGACTCATCCGTGAAAATCCGTGGATACTTTCTAGGAAATTATGCTAGCTTTGACACTCCAGGGATAATATTCAGGATATGACGCTATAGCTCTGACACTCCAGGGATAATGTTCAGGAAATGACGCTATAGCTCTGACACTCAAGGGATAATGTTCAGGAAATAACGCTATAGCTCTGACACTCAAGGGATAATGTTCAGGAAATAACGCTATAGCTCTCACACTCTAGGGATAATGTTCAGGAAATGACTCTATAGCTCTGACACTCCAGAGATAAAAAAATGATAATATCAATGAATAGGCGCTAGCTCTAACACTCCAAAGATTATGTCCACAAAAAATGCACCAACCCAGACACCCCGTGAAAACTAGCTCCGATACTTTAGAAATAATGTCCACGACACTACCACAACCATGAAACTCCAGGTAAAAATGTCCAGGAAATGCGCTAGCCGTGGCACTACCGGTATAATAACCAGCCAAATGCATTATCCATGACAACAAATGAATAATTGACTTGAAACTGCCCTTACCATGATACTTCACAAAATGCGCCAACTTTGACACTCCAGTAAAAATGCGCCAACTTTGACACTCTAGTAAAATGCGCCAACTTTGACACTCTAGTGAAAATGCGCCAACTTTGACACTCCAGTAAAAATGCGCCAACTTTGATACTCCAGTTAAAGTGCGCCAACTTTGACACTCCAGTAAAAGTGCGCCAACTTTGACACTCTAGTGAAAATGCGCCAACTTTGACAATCCAGTAAAAATGCGCCAACTTTGATTCACCAGTTTTAGTGCGCCAACTTTCCAATTAAATGTGACACGCCAACTTTGACATTAGAGACAGTGTGCCAATATCGTATTGACACCAGAGAAAATTCACCAACTGTGGTACTCCATCAGAGAAAATGCGCCAACTTTGACACTCTAGGGAAAATGTAGGCTTAGTCACGGCAATTCTCAGAACAAAAAATGCCGTCGACTTAAATGAAATAAATATCCCTGAAAATAATCTGTCTAGCTTAGAATGTCATTTTATTGCCTTCACAAATATATGTTAACAGTCTAGCGAGCGCCCCTTACAAACGAGGGAGACAAATAGGTCTAATGCAAAGTTCGAACAATTCTGGGAAACGATTTTTCATTTATCTTTATAGGGAGAGCGCCTCGTCTATCACAATATACACTTTCGGAGAATACACGTTAAAACACTTGCAATGGGATATAAACTGGTCAATAAAACTTAGATGTCTGAATGGTGTATGTTAAAATTTATATGTTATATCCTATACCTACTTTTTAACTTTAATGATGAAATATAAGAGTTAAAAGAATATACATTTATTTTGTGCAAATATCTTCTCAATTTTTTATTTAAGAAACCTCAATTGCTTACTATATATCTAAGGAAAGAAAGAACCCTAAAAAAATGCTTATAATGTTTTTTGGTGGGGTTTTGTGTGTGTGTGTGTGTGTGTTCCTTTTTAGCGCGCTGATTTTTTTATGTATTATTGTTATTTTTTCATCTAGATTTTGCTAGTATATTGACACTTAATCCTTATTCAGTTCAATCGCCTGAGTCTGTATTTCAAACATAGACTTAAGACTATTGATACTGGAATAATCAATTTCGTCTTTTTTTGGAAATAAATTAACAAAAAGGCAACGATTTCTTATGAACTATCTTATTTCTCAAAAAGATATATTTTCAAAGCCTCTAAAGTAGTTATAGATTAAGCTATATATCATTTGAAAATTAGCTTTTATGAGTCTGTATTTAAGGGCCTGTTTCATTAACCTTATTAAGTAATATTTTCAAATGTTTACGGACGAATTTCATCCATTTTTCCCTAATGACAAATGAGTGTTACTAAAGTCATCGTTAATTACAACTTGGTTATTAAATTATACATGTCGTACAACAAGAACGGTGAAATGTGTTCCTACTTAATTTAAGACTTAAAGGTAAAGTCCCTGTAATGGTCACGCTACGTCTTGGACCACTTAACCTCTACCAAGATAACCAAGATATCCTAATGAAACATTAAGAAACCTTGGATATTTCCGTTAATGGCCACGAGGTCCGAAATGTGGCGGAACCATTACAGGGACTTTACCTTAAGTGTTACTTAGCGCTTAGTACTATCATTTTATTTTAATTCCCGCCTGGTCATTTTATTTTTCAGACGCCCTATATACTTTGAGTAGACGTTTCACGTGACCAAACATAAATCAATCATATACACCCTGTTATGCTATTAAATACTTTTATTGTTTTAGAATTGACACATCTGTTTGCATTTTCTTCCTATTGAATATTTTCTTTTAGCTACACGAATGCATTTTTGAAAATCGCCAACACTAGAATGAATCTATCTGGCCTGAAATCACATTTACGTGCAAAACCACAAAAATCTAGATATATTATGATACCATTGTCAAAAAGAACACATTTATTCTTATTCTCAAAAGTAACACTTTGTTCCGCAGCAAAATATAGGGGATAGTGGCACGAGATTGACAGAGTTCCCGAACTATTTTGTCTTTATAAACATTAGCTTCTCACATGCTAGTGTGTATACCTCCGCGACAAGGGAGTCATAAAACGAACACTGTTGTTTTTTCCTTGCATGTAAACCCGAGAACCGTCTGGCACGTTGTAAATTATTCACTTCTAAATATGTTTTTGTCCAACATTTGACTTCTTTAGTCTGAGACGTTCAATCCCACGAGTATTGTTTAGCTATGGCTTGACCTGACAATGCCCCAACTCCCCACGTATTTGTCATTTTTTTTTTACGAAAAAAAACAAAACCAAAACAAACAAACAAAAACCCCTAAAACAGTCGTTCTATTTCCGTAAACCGATAAAATTGATTTGCATTGCTTTAATATTTTATTTGTGCATGATCATAATAAATGCGATCAGGGTATAAAGATAAACTGATTTCAACTCCAATAAAATTGAGATTGCTGACGAAAGAGCACATGCCGAACGAACCCTCACTCTGTTTAGAATTATATATCAAACAAACTTTTATTGCTATTGTAACTTTGTCTCAAATAATTTCTTTCTTTGACGATTCAGAAAACATACTTAGAGATATAAAGCAAATGAAATGGGTCTTGGACTGGATCAGTACATCGTGCATGGGAAGGCTATAACAATTATTGTGGCCTTCGGGGTTCGAACCCTCAAAATTTGAATGCTCAGTACGCGCCTTTTATATTGTAAATACTATATTTAAGTATTGAATATGATTATGTAAACGCAAGCATTTATGAAAATAAACTTTACAATTATTAATGTATAACTCTATAAAACAAACACACGGTTGAATTTGAATATTGATATCTAACTGATGTGGTTTATTTCAATATTTTGTAACCAGCAAGACTCCAATTCCGCCATCAAGCTTAGCTTAATACTAAAATTTTCAAATCTGCGTAATCACAACCAAGCCGTGGCGTAATGCTAAAATTCTTAAATCATCGTATTCTACGATTATACGATAAATCATTATGCAAGTTTTAAGTCCATAACTATGTTTGTAGTAATTATCGCCTTACTCGGGGACAATATTTTTTAAGAAATGAAAATGAAGGTATTTTTATTAGAGAAACAAGAATTATTAAATCCACCCGTAATTATTTAAGTATTACTTAGCACTAACTAAGGATGGTTGAATTCCATCCAGTATGGAATGACATGTAATTTGATACTCTTGTTTCTTTCTGATATAAGTTTCTTATTACCATTAAAACGAATCAATTCCGGCCATCTCACCATGTTATTGCTCAAGGTAAGTCCATGTACTGGTTCCGCTACAGTTCGGACCTCGTGGCCTTTCACGGAGATAACCAAAGTTTCCTAATGTTTCATTAGGGTACCTTGGTTAATTTGGAAGAGGTCTAGTGGTCCAAGACGTAGCGGAACCATAACAGGGACTTTACCTTAAGCATTCATGTTTATAAATATATATATAAATGGGATGACCCTGATAAAAGGGACTTAAAAAGGTTTACTTTATTCCAAATCTCATGTCACATCTGACAAAATGAGAATTCAAAATACAAAACTATTAAGGACGAGGCTGATACAAAACTATAAAGAACGAAGCTGACTTGGAATGATAGTGTAGTAATAAACGGACGCATGGTAGAAATTAATCAAAACAAAAGGAGGCAAACTGCCATCGATTTAATCTTATGGTTATTTGTTTAACAAAATAACAATATACATTTCCTTATTCTATGTAAATGTGAATATCATTTATTTATATGATCCATCAAACGAGCTGATTATCAATTAGTTACTCCGGCTTCGAACGGAAACAAATAGAAAAAACAAGATCTATTTCTGAATTAAAAGTATGTAATCAATCTTTCAAAATTATCACCAAAGTATTACCCAAATACTTGTTAA
The DNA here is from genome assembly GCA_021229015.1 of Solen grandis. Lineage (NCBI taxonomy): Eukaryota > Metazoa > Mollusca > Bivalvia > Adapedonta > Solenidae > Solen > Solen grandis. Next base: position 45,379 of record JAIFHC010000801.1, on the reverse strand, counting down.
TATCAAGTACTATCAAACATATCTTAAGCGGTCAGTCAAGTGAACGAGAGAAAGTGACCGCTTAGCAGAGGTGACCGCTAAACGAAGTTTTTATATATAAATAACAAAATGCTACATTTTGGAAACATTAAAATGGCCGCTAAATGCAGGTTGGCCGCTTAGTACAGGTGGCCGCTAATACAGGCTTGACTGTATACTATACTGGATTAACCTTGACCTTGATACCTTGACAAAAAGAGAAGTTTCCTGTAAGGATCAGGGTCTTCTCTGTTTGCTCATACAATATTGCTGCTAGACTTCAACACAGTCTGCTCAGCAAAGGTAATTCCATTATTTATTAAATTTATTTAATTTTCAATATTAGGTAAAGAGGTAAGCACAAAGTGTAGGCATTTGATTCAGACTCCTTTCATGAAAAATATTACCAACTCCTATTTGTGTGGTTCTTGTTTACGAGAAATTGCAGATTTCTTTTATTTCTTTCCTCTTGTCCAAATGTTAATAATGCTAGATCCATCTTTTTAAATGAACGATTATTTGTTAAAATTGTAAATCTTGATGCATTGCTTCTCAACAACAGAAACTAATTACTAATTGAAATCTGCATCGGTTATATTGATGACAATACGAAAATATAACCAGAGAGGAGTTCAATGCCAAACGATGCTGTAGTAGTTGTACACACTTACTTAAAATCCTCTCAACATTTTGATAAACGGAGATTGGGACATTTTGATTAATGAAAGAGGCATATAGTTAACGGTTTCGAATTACTTTCATGACCAGGAAGTAAGCATTTGATAAATGAGACCAGGTCTTTTCCAGTAAATTAGAAACAAAAGGTATTTTTTCAAATTTGATTTCTCAATTGCATAAAGTCTTCTAAACATGTCGATATACAGAGATATGAAACTTCATCCGACAACTACACTGGGATAATAAGTAGCCATTGGTTGGCCCGAATTAAACAAATGAAAACATGGACCTATGTTTGTCATAAAGTTTGTGAGCATTTCTGTGGTCGAAAACACAAGTTTAACAATGTGCAATCTGATAAGACATAAACATAGACCTGTTCTTGGTTGGCTGAACTGTTTTCTAACTAAACAGTGTCTTTTATGCTTGATGGTTCAACTGTGATGACCATTTCCGAAGATTTGGATTCCGAACCCTCAATGAGGGACCAATATAGGGCATGACTAATTTTTTTCAGTTCCAGAACGTATTCATTTTCTGTACCATAGAAGATTCAACGATATTAATAAATTATATGAACTTATATTTTTTATGTGAAACTAATTAAATTGATTAAAGCAACATATAATGAAATGGGTTCATATCACATTTATTATTTCAGTACAGAAGAAACAAATCATTGGATAAATTGAGTTTGAGGCTGTCTTTTGCGGTAAAATAAGGGGAAAAACTTAAAATACAAATTAGGACAATTCTTTAGCGTGTGTTGGTCTTTAAGCTAGCTTTGAAACTTTGCCTCTAAATTTTGAATTTGGCTTGACGCACTGCCAAACCCGCCACACTAGAAGAGGAAAAATGTAATCGTGTGGCGACTTTTAGGAGCGAAAAGTCGAAGGTGGAAAGTCATAGATTCGTGATTTTTCGCCATCAAACTTACGCCTTAAAACCCTCCACAAGAAAGCGAGATCAGTCAGCACCCTGTATATATTTATTTTCGGTAATTAATAAAGACAGTTTGCTGTACTCGATATTGAAATGACGATACAAATGAAAACAGAGACGCCAACTTAACTATAAATCCAAAACATTTTTCAAAATCTTCAGTTTTGGGGAATGCATAGCCTAAAATATAAAGTATGTGAAATGTCGATAAAATTCTCTATTCCTTAAAGTCTCAAACAAAATCACAACTCAAAACCATGCTGGATATTCTGCTGATGTGAAATAAAAGACAAATTCTATACGATGCTGAAAACACTTCTGCTGTATAGGTATTTTGAGATCTTCACGCGACAGTGGATCTCACGGCGGATATATAAAACCGAATTATATATGACCTGTCAGTTGATAATTCCATTGCCTTTTTGTGCGTTATGTATTGCTAGGAAAACGATATTGATGCCATCCAGATGACAGGGTTTGGCTTGATTATTGGAGGTCCACATCAAAGGGAATGCGGTAGACGCGATCTCTGTCAAGTCTACTAATGCTGAAATAGCCATATAGATCACGCGCCCGACGTATTTGCAATTCTTCTTTACGCGAACAGACATACACCGTGTTCTAATATGATGACACTGGAGTGATATTGCAACCTGGGGCGGTTGATTGATGGGTCGTGAATTGCATCGATTGACGGAGCAATTTTATGAAATTGCGAAATGCTAAAGTTTAATGACCCTATGCCGTAATTAGTTCCTAATGTTTCACATGGATGATTTTTTTAAAAAGGAAATATTTGAAACAGATCTAGCAGAGTTTGGTAGGTGAATGATCGAGTAATTTTTTTTTTTTTTTTTTGGTAATTCAAGATTTATTTAGATTTTTTTTATTGCTTAACTTGAGTATCTGGATGTGATACGTATTGAACGTGTTTTTCATCAGTAATGACCGTGTTTTAACATTGGGGTATAGAGTTCGTCACGCTTCATTACAAGGATGATTAGCCTTTTTTTCTCAGGATTTAAAAACAAAATGTTGCGATGGCAACGTCTGACTCCAATTCTACCGCTAAGTTATATTAAGAATAAAGAATATGGTAGAAACGTATTCAACCAGTCATTCAAATACATGATTACGTTGACATTTTTATAAACTTAATAACTAAACCTATTTGTCAAGATATAAAAGAATACTAAGAAGTTTGCCTATAAGTATTTAAGCACTACTATGTGAAATGTTCGAGCCTGGCAAGAGTTAAGAACGGATAAGTACATTTAAAATGATAGAGATTGTACGGACTTGCATAATAAAAGAATACAGTAAACAAAGAAATAAAACGTATTGTAGATATGTATAAGATGGGGTTTATCTAGACATTTCTAAAGACGAAAGAAGGTCAAAGTGAGCGCAGCGAATGTATACTTCTATTGTAGAAAAATGTCTGAATAGATTCTATCCGACTTTAAAGTCAACAAAATTCGTAAATCACTTGATTTTGTCAAATAGATTGATTTTGTTTATGGTAAAATAGAAAAAAAAAAGGTTTTCTATTGAAAGAAATCGCTGATAAATTTGATTTTCAGAGCTTCTGATTGGCCACAACTTTAGGTTGACTTCTAATACGCTCATTCCGGTCTTTGGTCGTCAGTAGATGTGTCTTAACAAACACAAAATATGTAAGGCAAGTGATTGTATTGAAGTTTGACACACATTAGGAACTGTTATATGAATGGCTAAAAGAAAGGTATACAAACAAATAGATAACTAGGTAGATCGAACTATTTTTTTATTTATTTTGTTCATATCCCGATTCCATGACCTTTATCTAGCGCGAAATAAATATTCGCTGCTTAGGGACGGTTTTCATCAATTTGTCGTGAAGTCTATTTCATTTCTTAACAATTATCGATAGTAAGTGCGAGAACTTTTTAAGACAGTCAGTCAATTATTTTAATAATTGGAGAGAGTGGTGGTGTTGCCATAATCCACTTTATTAAGTTTCTAAGTATACCTTTTAATTATTTAAGTATTGTGATTGGAATTGGGGTCTGATATGAGCTTCTGTTTTTATGTCCTGTACTTAACTTAACGTAACGTGATCCACCGTCATTAAATTGTGAACCATTCAGCGATCCTGGGAATTTTATAGTAAATGCGAGCCCTTATAGAACAAACTCGTATATAACACCATGTCAATGGATGCTTGCATCTGCACTGAAGTCTTTTAAGAATTTGAAGGACCATATTATAACTTGATTACCTTAATCTAAAAATAGGCTCCTGAGGCTATATTTTTTTCTTACAAATGATAAATATATGATGTATAAATTTTGACGTATGTCGTTGATTAAAACAGATATAACACTAAAACCTGCGAGATAAAACATACCTTTGCATGTACACATTTCATAAGACTAAATCGACCTTTGAATACATCTTAGATTGCTATTGCTTCATCGTCCCCTTCCCTTTGCTTTAAGATTGCAGTTCACGTATGGACAGTGCTCACTTATATGAAAAGAGAATGATACCATTAAATCTGTACATCAAAGAAAGATCAAAAACACCCCGTCATCTTAAGCTATACCTGGAATCCAAAAAGAACAAAAAAATCGATGAAAAACGTTCGTGCCGGAAGAGAAGAAATCATCAGTAAGGATTAATATTGCACGAGGTCCGAGACTTTGATGATTTCTCCGACCATATCTATTATTAATCGCCATTGCAGCTCGTTTAAAACATCGTCTGTTTAGCCGAAAGAAGAAGAGAAAAGCTGAGTAGGATTTTCTTTTGATTGAAAAGTTTGTGAAAAATAAATGAACCTTATGTAAAAAAAAAAAAAGGTTAATTTATTCACAGGTTCATATATCGTCCGTTGAAAGCCAAAACGGCTTACCAACCTTAATTTTTCTTTTCTAGCTTTCAATGGAGGATAGATTTTTTATTTATATATACTACAGTAGCAGTAGTAGAAACAAGAAATATCTTTAAAAAAATATTCGGTGGCATGCTTAGTAACAAGCTGAACCGTAAGATCGTATTTGATTCCGGTACCGATACACAGTAAACAATTTTCATGTCTAGTTATATTTGCAAAAAGTAAATAGACTAGCCTGGATCAATAGCTAAAACAATACTACCGCCCTAAAACTAAAATCGTCAACGTAGTTGTTTTCGTAGTAATAACTTCAGAGGCAGCAGCAGCAGATCATTTGCATGATACTGCACTCTGTTACATTATCTCGATACCGGACCAACAAAAACTGGAGATGCCTTTATAAGGTGAGCGCCAAGCAATTGAGATACATCAAAAGCACCTGGTTGATGGGCGGGGGCCACTATAATTATAGTACAGATACAGATAGTAGTATAAGGAGAAAAGGCAATAGTAGCGGTAATGGCGATAAAAGAAGTAGTAGTAGTAGTAGTAATAGTAACAGCAGTGTTTAATGCTCTAAAGACAGCTTATTGTAAGGTTTTAGAGCCAATATCGCCTCTAAGAGCAAGATATGTGTGGCTGTTGAAACTGGAATTCGATGAGTTTACGTTTTGAGAAATGAGGTTATGGACTTGGTCAGTAAAGATAGCCTTAAAATGTTCCCGTAAAGAAAATGACACGAATTTCACATCGTTTATCCACCCTGATTTTTTAAAAAAGAAACTATCTTTGTTCATGAATGCTGAGGATGGGTTAAGTAACAAAGTCTTAATAAGCCTTTAGTTGTATAAATATCTTAGGCACAACGACCGAAATATCGATTTGGCGTGAAATTAGGAATATTTACTTGTCGTTCACTTGAAGAGCTCATGCTATTGTCTGTAAACGATATCCTAATAAACTGTTTTGACGACTAGACAATGCCATGTCATAACGTACAACGTATCAAATGTAATGGAATTGAACGATCAAACATTAAAATAAGAGGTTTTTTAAGCAAATAACATCGAGACGTTGTTGTTAAAGTGAAGACAGGTATGGATAGAATGTTTTTTAATAATCATCGCCATTTCCTTACTAAAATCTTCATCTACAATAAAATAAACGGCAGTATCATCGCTATGATCATCATGACCATCAATACGTGACTGATAAATGAAATCATCATTTTCATCATTACCACCATCATCGCCATCATCATCGACAACATCATCATCCTTAGCAGCAACAAGAAAAACATCACGATCATCCTCGTCTTTGTGTTGTATCTCCTTTTTCTTAAACATCAAAACTAACATTATCATCATCAGCAGCAGCAGTATCATTAGCATCATCATCAACGACTAATCCTCATCACCTCTATGCACATTTTTTCTACATGTACTCATCGTTCAGATTTACGCTAAAAATATGGGAAAAATGATGAAAAAACAATCTCATCATTTCTAACAATAACCGACTGGAGTAGTATATTCTGTTACATTTTCCCTATAGATGTCTTCCAGAGGCATCCCGATGTCAATTAAATCTGAATTCCATCTGTCAGACACTGTCTCGGATTCCGAGGAAGTGAACACACTGTACCAATGTGATATTTCCTGTTGATACTGGTAATCAGTGATTCGATTAAAAGGCTGTCATCGTTCTGTGTGTTCCAGTTGGTTCTGACGTCGAAATGAACCGGAAGTAAGCGTTTGAATTGAGATTGTATTATTTTCGAAACAATGAATTGGTTCTAGCGTGTAAAACAGTCACGCTGAAAGAGATTCAAACGGCCAACGCAAGTTTGAATTGTATCCTCGTTATGGTTTTTATTGATCGATGCATTATTTTTTATATATTTTTCGTTTGCACGTGCTTACAGGTAGATAGAGCATGCGCATTGGAATTTTAGAATTGAAAAAAAAACAACATCATTTACAATATGTAAAGTTTCAATTTTTTTTTAATTCAACACCGACGTTTTAATAATTTCTTCACTTAAACGTTTATCTTGCTTACGTTGACCTGATCTTCATAAATTATAAGTAAAAGAAAAATATGCCTTTGGACGTATTTGTCTCCTGCCCGTTCCAAGGCGGTAAATGTTGGTATTTCTCCATTTTATGTTATGTTCTGTCTCCGTGTTCTATCCATGTTTAACTTATCTTTACCTGCAACACCTTCTGGAATTAGTTCATTTTTTATATAAATGTAACATTTCTCATATAACCTTTTTGTGTTTCCTTATTTTATCTAGCTATTTATTCTTTTCTCCAAAAGCAACATTGCGGTTTGCTCGTAGGTCCCTTGATTACAAGTTGATCTGTATCAGCTATTAATCATAAAAAAAAGAAAAAAAAAAGAAAGAAAAAATCAGTTCATATTAGTAAATATCTAAGCCCCGCCTTTCTCATTTATACTCAGGCCGTTTGTGTTATTTTATGTAAACCATGTCAACTATTGACTACCTTTTATATTGTCACATTGAAGCTTATGGATCTCCCGTATACTCCACCTTTGATACAATTTAGACGCTCGAAAGGTTTATCTGACATTGGGTGTAAGCACCTCATAAGTTATAAGGATATTTACTGATATTTTATGATGATGACCTTAAAATGCGCCCCCCCCAAAAAAAAAAAAAAAAAAAAAAAAAATATTATATCTATATTTATATATATATATATATATATATATATAATATATAATAATAATAATAATAATAATAAAATAAACACCCGACATATTTATTTCATGTTCTTGTTGTTGTTGCTGTTGTTTTTTCTACTGCAGTTACATCATTTCCTATTCATTTTATTCTTTCTCTCGTATCTCTGAAATCAAATCATTTTAAGACGTCATTTTTTTTATTTCTTGAACCTGGTTCGTTCCCTACGACATGATTTTTAAATAGACACTGAAGCAAGTAGACGGGACTCTATTTATTTAAAGATTGTTTCATCTTAATTCATCAATGGTTGAATTTTTCCTACATTTTGATTTTTCACGTATTTCTCTCAATATGCATTTTTTATAATCACTTCCGTTTTCGTAGACACTTCTTCTTTACTATAATATATGGTTCGCGTGAAAGCTTTTTAATGAAAAAAGTATTGTCTATCAATCCTTTAATTCATACAGGCTTTTTCGTTCGATTAAAATCTCATCCTCTGCGAAAGTTTTCTTTAATTCAATATCGGGGATCTGCAATCCATCAATAGAATATGAATTAATGTATGGTGGCTAATTTCTGTCATCTGAGAAGACATGTCGGGGCAAAAAGCTGAAACACGATAAATCAGCGACTTACTTGTCGTGGATTGTAATATTGCAATAAAACTTTGCCTGCTTGTCTGATGCTCCTTCAAGCGAAACACGACAAATCAATGCTTCGCATAGCAGAGCGTTTTTCGCCATGAAGTTTCAAGTCGCCCCGCCAAGCGAATATTGTCGTCGGATATCCTCGTTTGACTTATTCCGTTTCACTTCATGACATCAAGCCGTGGGAAAATAGGCAAGCAAAACTTCGTTTTACAGCAGTCATTGACTAAATCATCGACCAATGAAAACGCGTCTTATTGACTTACATTGCTCGGTAAAACCGCAATGGAACCATTGAAATGGCATAACTTGACAAACCCAAAAATGACGAAATACAGGCATAAAACCCCACGGCCGATAAATGACATCGATCTACTGTGAGTGGGTAGCTGACAAGGAGCGAATATTGGTTTCGCGCGCGTGTTTCTCAATTTCGCCCAGCGAACACGCCACAAAAAAAAAAAGATGACAGAAATTAGCCACCATAGTCAGGAGAGCTGAAAACGTAATCCATAGTGTAAACTTTAATTAATAATGCATTATGGGAGCCAGATCGAAGTTTACATTCACTAATCACGCAATGTTTCTGTATAATAAAGAAGGATTTGATTATTTTTAGAATGCAGTTGATTTTCAGGACTAAATACTACGATTGTCTGTATTGGCTTAAATTAAGCCTCATGCTGGCAAAAGCTCAGTTATTTTGGGCTCTTTTGTATGGTTCTGATTCAATGCGATACCATGCTGTAGATAAATGACAAGATAACAACCCCGGTCAAAGGACATCAAACCAACAGGTCCTTGAACTGTGTTTATTTACTGCACCATAGCAAGAGAGATACACCAATGATGTAGCGATTCCACTTTATCGAATTAAACTCCGGTTATTGAACTCATGGTATCCCGAATACGAACTAGACGCACTGACCATCCGGCCGACCACCGAGACCGGCCGAATAGTACAAAAATGAACAGGAGTAATTGTGATGCAATACATCAAAGACGTCGCGAATGATTTTTAAGCACGACGTTAATAAAATAAAGCCATTTCAGAATATTTTAATAACATGTGTATTTATCACTTACAAGTGGGAACCAATTTTACAAAATCGTTTAGGTTCAATTTTTAATTTTTAAATCCATTAAATAATTTTTCCTTTTTTATTAATATTTTATTGTCATTAAATCCTTTTATCTATTAAATCTGAAAAAAAAAATCATTAAATTATCGAGAATATGGCTGATGAACACATATTCAATTTAGTCATAAAACATAGAACAGAAAATACTTTGCTTATAGTAGAAATATTATATGATGATGATTTGAGATGCCATTAACTTATGTAAAGACCAATAAAGATACATTTTACAACAGGTAATTCCTTTCTTATATAATTATTGGTTCCAAGAGTAATGGTCTGCAAAATGCATGAAATTTCCATGCATACAGTAAGCTACTGAGGCGGTGTTAATGTCAATGTAAATAAAATCATCATCATCATCAACAACAACAACAAGGACGATAATAACGATACAAATTAGCACAGATAATTTTTTTTTATTTGGTACGTGATTTAGGTACAGGTCCCGGAATTTACTATCCCGATAGTCGGCGGTATGTATAAAATTAAATCTATTTTAACAAGGCTTTACAACATATGCTACAATGTTCAGTTAAATTTACCCATTTCAGGCACTTTATCATAATCAGCTTACATACTTGGACCGCGGACTGGGCCTGGGGCCGTCAATTAGACATGTGTACGGCCATTTGTATAGTGTTTGTGTTCTTTACATGTTCTACATTGTGTAGTAATACGTGTTATCAAACTGGGGTTCAATGATTTTTCAAGTTGACGGTATGTATCTTAAAATCTGAATATCTTAAGGCCACAAAACATTTTCCAAAACCTTTTTTCTGAGCTTTAATGAATCAGATTAGTCCGTGAACCAAGTTTTAAAACCCGTGGCCTACGAGTTTTGGAAGGAGTTATCAGATACTCATTAAATGTGTCGAAATTCTTTTAAATAGCAATAGAAGACATACATATTACACGGTTTTATTTTACAATAATAACAGTGGTAGCTCCCTTTTTTGATTACTGTAAAATCATTAATTTTCGTTTACATAAAATTTCGTTGATTATGTACCTAAGGGAATTTCATCGGTACATTTATTCGTGGATCTATGTTTTAGAAAACGTGAGGTCTATACAAGAGACAAGTTTTTTGTAGAATTAATATTCGTGGATGAAACTCTCCACGAAATCGACGAAAATTAGTGTCCCATGAAAATTAGCGATTTCACAGTATGCGGCTCCATGGCCATTGATGAAATCATCATCATCTTCAACTTAATCATAATAAGGAAGATGATGACCATTATGAAGTTGATTTCCATAATGAAAATAATTAGTTGCCGTCATGACTGGAAATGCAGAGTCGCATGATGAAAGGAACATGTTGAAAATATAACCCCTGCAAACGGCCGCATGTGCTTCGTGAGAAAACTCTTCAAAAATAATGAATTGCATGATATGTGTCGCCTCTATCTACTTTTACATGTACCATGACGACCGGTTGCATCAAACAGGTATACATATAGGTATATATGACGATATATGACGTTAGGCAATCAGGCAACCATAGAGAGAATCACAGAGTAGTGATTCATACTATGAATCAATATAAAATCAACACGTCTCTTGCGGAAATACTATATGGTTGGCATTTTCTTGAAATTTCGGAGTTTTTTTCACTCATACAGGCATCAACTCGATACTGAATATTACTTTTTACTTGAGTGTACATACTACGCTCAGCTTCGTCACTTGAAACACGTTTATATTTGCGTCTGTTCAAACGTTTATTGCACATAGTGCACGGAGTGCACAATTTTCAATTGCTTTAGACGATTCACTATGAGCAGAACTTCCGATTGATACAGACAGATTATCACAACTTGCCTTGTAAACTTTGAGTATACAGGGCAATTCCCCAGAGGCTTCACTCGGTTGACTTTGATTTAGATTGTACTGATGTCATTTATCATACCTTCTCTCCTCCTTCTATCTTTCTAACTTTCTTATACCCTTACGCTTAGAGAGAGTTCATTTGTCTATTTATAAGTAATTTTGGATTTTCCCCACTTTGTTATAATATTATAGAGCATGCCAGTGTAATGACAGCATTGAAAGGGGAAACAAGTTTTATAAGCTACGGGTAGCTTTCGCTTAAATCCCAATTTATTAATATATTATAACATTGATTCCTGAGTACAAATACATTTCAGTAACTATTTACAATTATATACTGTACTGATGTTATTCTTTATACACTATATCTGGGGAAAATAATGTTTAAATCACCTCGATACTACTTCTGAGGGCGTCTGTCCACACGAATCATAATCTGTCACTTTACGGACCATTTTAGCAGAGGATCGGCAATAGCCGGTATAATTCGCTAATTAAAATCGACCAATCAGTGACTGGAGAAAATTTCAACTGTATGTTTATTTCCCATTAAATTATACACCAGCATGTAGATTAGGTGTTCGGGAAGTGCTCGTTGATTTACGTAGGTTCACGTCTCATTTCGGAGTGATTTGGCCTATAAGATAAACAAGTAACGAAAAGGGTATCGTGTTAAAAGTACACTTCCTTTTTTATGAACTTTTTATAACTCTTGATATCGTGAGAAAGGTGAATAAAGGAACCAAATTCAATTCCTACGCGGGGATGGTCCTCCGGAAGAAATCAGTGCAATACTTGCACTCATCTGGTTTAATTAGCAAACATTTCTTTTTGTAGTTCCTCGGGAACATCTTGTATGGCATTGCTACGCACAGTCATATACATAATAAAACAACAAACAGCATCTATGTATAGTAAAAAGTAAATCAATTGAAAATTAATAATAATAAAAATAACTTCTAATAATTGTTTTAATCATGATAATTGCTCTTTTTGGCCTACCATCCGTTGCATTTTTAAGGGGTCCATGTGTGCTGCATACTTGGAAAGACATGGAGCCTCCAAGGCGACCATTTATTTTTTTACACCTTTTATTTAAAGTAACTAAGAAGGCAATTCGATCCTACAAAAGCCAAAAATCGGCTTGAAATCGACTTGAACCAGAAAAAAGCACCATGAAAGGTATTTCATTTAACTACCATTGTCATGTGTGAAAATAGTAAACCTTGCCATCGCAGGCCCAGCAGAAGTCGACTTAACCTCTGGCCAGTTTACAATTCATCTAAGAGTCTTTAGAAAGCTTAAGTATTATCAATTGCATCTTGAGACAGCCTTATATCGATTGAGTTATCGAGTTTATTTTTGTTCAGCTGAAAAGTTGCTAAATGCGATTACATTCTGTTAACGAATGATTTGCCATCGATTTTATCGTTAAGTGTACATTGTGCTAAGGACAATATATTCACTAAAGGACATGGCTGAAATTATACAGCCGTGTTTAAACTCAATCTTTGTTTAAAATCTATGGAACATTGCTAAACTAAACAATGTCTGTTTTGAACGAAACATCTGTGTAATGTATATATCATATTGAAAATTCCATAGAGAATAAAACACATTGTTAAACAAATCACTCATTTTCAAGATATCTTTTAATCGTTATGGCGTATTCCCACAGTAAGCGCTACTGATAGAAACAAATATTGTACGGTAACTACATAACGGATATATGTTGCGAAATGAATTAATATGGTTTGTAGACTAAAATGCAACTATCGAGAGTATTCGTTTTTCATCATTTATACAGATACGTGCATTATGTATACAAATGTACACTCAACTGTGCATGTTCTCATATATGTTTTGAGTACAAAAGCAAAGTCATCTTGCTTAGGTATGCACTTTGCATCGTTGAAATGAGCGAAGACTCATTCCGTTAATGTCCAGATATCGCCTGTGGGATAGTTAGTTAACATTTACTTTCTATTGATCATTTGAAAATCAGCACATTCGTTACCCCATGGTTTCGTGGGGATTTATAAACCAGTGGAAAACAACCTTCTAATATAGCGGCGTGCGTTATATTTTTTATTTTATTATTATTATTTTTTTTTTGCGTGTCTGTCTTAAATCACTTTTGGCCTACTTAAGCTGATAACATATGACAATGCAAAATGAATATTTTTACGGTTTTTCATTAGCAGGTAATGCCAATACTTAGTGAAAAAAAGTTACGCACAATTGTTTGTTGAGATGACAATAAGCTGTAATATATGATTCTTATTAACGAAATTTTAATAAAGTATACTGACTAAATTACAGTTTTTTTGTTTGTTTTTTTGTTGTTGTTTTTTTGTAAATATATCTTAATTTTAGAAACTTCTCTTAAATGCGAACTGAGACCGGCTTCAAGCTGAACATTATACACATAGTCTACTTCGCTGTAGTCCGCTTTATTTCTTTTAAATGTTTGCTGTCCGAAGTAAGTTCCTATCTTTGCTTCTTTTGATTTCTTAGGACGATACGCTTTGGACAACAATTCGTACATGACATAACCGTTCTACAATTTAGACTACTTTAATCCCCATAAAGCCGCATATAATTTTGAAAGATACTTCTTTTTTTCGTTTAGCATGCAACTCGGAACTCGACTAAAGCATACTCATTATTAAAGCAGTATTTTCATTGCTCGCCATTGTTCTAAAAATATCTTAAAAACGAAAAAGCGCCAGTCTTTTATCACACGGCTGACAGAGTTAGTAAAACTTTATGGGTGTTGATGGAAACACATATACATATACAGTAACATAACAATATCTGTGTAAAATGTGTAAGTAACTAGTAAGCTTTACTAGCTGTTAGAATAGGATTCCCGATGATGACATAGCGATAGATATTCTCTCTTTCGGAGACGAAATTTGCAAAACATTATATCAGTCCTCAATTACTTATGTTCATCCGGCAACTTTGTTAAATTACCAAGCAACACAATTTAGTGCCGTTTATTATCAACCTGCAAATATCTACTGCATTGCAAATATATTTTTAAATAGAGAGTAAATACTGTAATGAAAAAATAAACTGAATACTTAAGTAAGCAAGCAATCAATTTAATGCAATGACACAAAATGCATTATTATATACTGATGAATGCATTATTATATGATATTTTAAACAATATTATATACATGTAATGGCAAATAATTGGAATCTGGTCCAGTGGGCCTGGGATTTATATCACCTCACTAATGAGTGTCGATGTAAAGGTATGTTTTATGAAAATATGCAAGTTACACTTAAATAAATCATTACATATACATATGATAATGTCTAAACTGTAATGCATGTCCGAACTAATAAGAGTAAAATGCAGTTCAAGTTCAAAGAAATACTGATAAAAACGTTTACAGGTTTTTGCAAACACAAAATTTAAGTATGAAAGTTGTGAACACATACGTCTGTGTATACACATATTTACCTGTAGAAACACACGTGAAAAGTTTGTCAAATGTTATGAAAAACATTTAATGACTAAGAAACAGACCATCTGAAAAAAAAGAGAACGCATACACTGATTCAGGAAAGCCATCTGAAAGATAAGTGACAGGCCAATGAAATATAAGCTATTGTCTAATTCCTTATTTAAATATTTCAAATAATTCAACATGATATACATAGCAAGCACGCTTGTTGATGATTCTTGTCTGTATGATAGATAACAACTGTTTAAATTATCTTAAGTAGGCAAAATTGTAGCATACACAAAAAATGTTAATTTCAAACATAATTGGCACAACCTTTTGACCTTCTGCCGCCAAATTCAATGTAACCGATTGCCTGACAAAAAAAATCCACATTTCAAGGAAAACGTTGATTTCTTCTTTCAGACTCCTGCAATCTTTATACTCCCACATGCTCATTAGTTTATATTCACCGACCCAAAATAGTTAGCAAGACCTTTTATAGGCTACAGTTTTTCCGACGAGTTCTTGCAGGATTATTATCCCCTAATTTCCGATAAGTTCAAGACACCCCAAGTTATTTATGAGCATGTCTGTTTCGCTGGTAGTGGAAGTGAATTTGCATATCAAGATATATGCTTGAATTTTCATTCTTGTCTCAAGGGATTCGTGTTTATTGTAGTATATTTTATTTGCAAGTGCGCATGCTCAATCAATTTAGATCAATGTGATGCAGATAAAGAGTTAAACATTGTATATAGAAATGGATCGATAAATCAATTCGAGCACAAATAAATGGTTTCTGTTCTAATTCGATTTGAAAACAAAAACAAAAAAACAAAAAAAAACTTTTCAACGGTGAGTGATGATGAGTGGTAATTTTATCTGAAATAGAAAGAAAAATGTAAATCATCTAACATCTTTAATTGTTTGCTCATATTAGTTCAGGCAAGCCATCATGGTCCATCAAATGATCGTGGGAAATTTAATGTAAATGCAAGCATTTTAGATTTAGAGCAAATAGCCTATGGGTCCCCATCACGTAAGGTCCATGATTATAATTTAATGATGGATTGATTGCCTTAAAACTGAGGTAGTGTCTCTCTCTCTCTCTCTCTCTCTCTCTTAGACACACACACGCATACACACACACACGCCTCAAAATTGTCAATGGAATAATGTTACTATTTTATTCGGAACTGATTACATTTTTTATATATTTTGCACGACAGTTCTTTGGTCTATTAAGTGAAGCATACGTTGGGCTAGACTGCTACACCGAAAAAAATGTCTTCCTTACGTCATCATTAAAAATATGTTTGTTTACTGTAATCCAACCAAGAACGTTTTAGGTGGGTAGGTAGGTAGGGGAAGTTTTGTGTAAAGTTGTTTTCAATATGAATGAATGAACATGCAATAAAGCTTAATTGCTTCATCAGAGTCTTAAATGACTGAAAAGAAACTGCAAAGAACATCCGATGGAAAATGGCACGAAAACAGCAGAAAGAACGGAATGAACTTAATTGAACAAACAAACAAAAAAAAAAAAAAAAAAAAAAAAAAAAAAAAAAATCAAAGAATTGAAAATGAAATAAAAATCATCTTTGGTCTGGGATTAAATTAGATTAAGTCTGGACCGATTCTGTTGAGTCGGTCGGAACACGACGAACACATTTACCATTGTTTGTTTGTTGGATTTAGCGGCCCATCTACAGCATTTTATTCATTTGAAGACGATGTCTACTTGAGACAGATATAGTGCTGCAGTGTCACGCCGTAGACATGTGGCATGATAACACACCCAGTCTTATTATCTTGACAACGGGCCAACCAGTCCTAGACCTACCCATATATACTGAGCGCCAAGCAAGAGAGCTATATCAGTACCACTTTCTACGACTTTGGTATGTCGCGGCCTGGATCGAACCGACGACCTCCCGCTCCCGATGCGACCGCTTTTACCACTCGGCCAACGGGGACTGTAATTATTTTTTAATTACGGCATCATATACCTTTGTTTCTTTCCATTTCATCTTATCATCAATAGTATGATTCTTAATGGTAGCATTAGTTGTGATGATGGTGATGTTAGCAGCTGAAAAAGTAGTAGAAGTAGTAGTTGCTGCGTTGAGGGCATTGCCTTACCAATATCTTTGCGTTTAAATACTATTGTGAGACGCATTTAACAATATTTCTAAGTGTTAATTGTATCTTTTTTATTGTTTTCAGAAACATGTTTCCTGACAACCTTATTGTCGCCAGTTACAACGGGGTAAGTTATTTGTAGTGAATTTTAAAAACAGTAAACACTCGAGATAAAACAATTGATGCTATATTTAGATACATTGAAGCTGGTCTGGCAGTTGGTGATGCTAAAATTAGATCATTTATATCGTAGATTGAAATTGAAAACCCCCATTATGACGTAGTTCTTTCGTAATAAATCATACCTTTATTTATACTTTTACAGGTAATCCATCCATCATTAATTTTAATTATTGCCAATTAAGTTATCGTTGAAATTTTATAGTAAATGCGAGCCTTTTTAGGATTTGAACAAAAGAGCCTATACCTCCAAGTCAGTGGATGCTTACATCTGAACTAAAGTCTTTTAAAGCATTTGAACGACCATGATTATAATTCAGTGATGGATGGGTTACCTTAACCCTTTCCCTCATAGAGGATACCATGAAAAGACCTATGCGAACAGCATAAAACCAGATCAGCCTGCGAGTAACTCGCAGGCTGATCAGGTTTTATGCTGTTCGCTGCTCCTCAGTGGTCTGGAAATGAGGATTTTGTAATTAAATTTGGTAAGGTTTTACTGTGGTTTTCTGCAGATCAGGCTTTATGTGGTACCTACTGAGTGCGTCAAAATGAGTCTATATGAAGGAAAGGGTTAAAATACATGATTCGTGCGATAGATATCGGCCTTGCTTTTAAGTACTCGGATGTTACTGTGTCCAGATATAGATAAAGCCGTGCCAGATACCTGTGCGTGTGGAAACGTTGATTCTTTTTTTTTATCACGTTGTCTATAGTACCACGATCGATGCCCAGTGCACGTTGTTACCTGATGTGTAATTGTCATGTAGCAATGTTACATGCATTATAACTATACCTGGGTAAAATGAGGCAAAGTCATAAAAATGTGTATGCATGTGCAACGACATATTAAACAGATAGGAAACTCCCGTAAAAGTCCGTGGAAAATATAATTGTTTAGGCACACAGCAGATCATTGAATATTGCAAACTTATAAAAAAAAGAGAAAAAAAAGAAGGAAAAACCGCAAGGAAAATATAACCATATTATGAAATAATCATTTCTCTACTGCAAGGTATCATTTACAATTTGATTTATTTAAATAGTCATTTAGATTATGACTGTAGCATATTTTACATATTTACCATAATGCAGGTACTTTTTTAGCTTACATGACTTTCACATATTTTCAATAGAAAAGGGGGTATTTGAGAACGTGACTTTTTCGAGAAATTGACAATTTGTTACGTGCTTTTGTGAGATATAGACTAGTTGCCAGTCTTTGTTTATTAGGTCTTTCGCATGTGCTGGTCATTAATTTATCGAAACATTTATTTCTTAAATTGGATAAACAGATCTGATCAGAATTTTACGAACAAAGCTCTGATTGAATCTGTCAATAACTCAAATATGACTTAAAAAAATTGTTTATGCATGCTCATATAAACATGTTTGTACTTAAGACTGTACTGTACATATTTGATGTAAGATGGATTTAACCAAATGCATGCAATTATTTACAATCATTTTCAATTGAATTAATTCAAAATCTGGAGAGAAAAAAAAATCGCAGATTTGATTTAAATCTTCTACCTCACTTTTAATATATCAGTTTTTAGCGTTCAATAAATATTATTACAATCAAATGTATTTCAGTCAGTGTGTTCAGTCAATGTCTGTGAAAATATCTTGTTAATGAATTAAATAAAAGTTCACATCAGTTTATCATCAAATTCGAAATAATTAACAATTTTGATAATTCAGTAGTACATCACATTTAAATAGAAATAAATATCAAATAAATTTATTTAATGAACTGAAAATACAATCTCGGTATAATACATTTTACTAATTATTTCACATCAAAGACGAAATTGATTATTTAATTCTTATATTTATTTTCTTTATAGCACTCCCTTTGGAACGAGAATATCGTTTCGTTCTTTTCAATTACGATATTATTATCGATAGACTCCATTAGGATACAAAAACATAACATGAAAATTTCATATCGGTGTTTTTTTAGTATCTTTTATTTTAACGTTACGATTGTTTTAAATGTATAAAGTGTGTCTTTCCGAAGTAATATTTGATTAAATCTCCCTTTTTATATGCTTCTATCATATTTTGAGCCCAATTTAAGAGAGATTTACCAGTACTAGTTGTAACATGTTTTGTATAATGTTAACGGAGATTGACCCAGCGACCTCTCGTTTACGAAGCACGTGCTTTTCAAATACAAGCTGAATTGCATAAAATCCGGATGACACCCCTCTATCTACCGTGAAATCACTATTTTTCGTGGGACACTTATTTTCGTCGATTTCGTGGAGGGTTATATCCATGAATATTAATACCAGCAAAAACTTTTATATTATATAGACCTCATGTTTTCTGGACATAGCTCCACGAATAAATGTAACCCCGAAAGTCCCGTAGGTTCATAATCAAAGAAATTTAATGTCAACGAAAATTAATGATTTTATAGAAGTTATACGTAATTTTTGTTGTAAAATTTAAATAAATACCTTAAACAAAGAGATGCACTAGGAACTCTCGTCGCGACCGCGAAAAGTGGCGTCATTTTTAAAATTTGAAAGAAGGAAGTTTGCGTCCATTATATGTATTTTAATACATTTTTATCATTTAAACAGCATTTGACGTCAGCTATACATTATTTCGATAAGTAAATACTCTTTGAATAATGACGTGATTATATTTTGGTAGAATATTATGGTAGCCACTATAGTAACAAAAATGGGGATTTTTAACAAAACATTTTTTTTATTTGTATTCCAATTTTGGCACAATAAGCTTTCCTAAACCCAGGAATGATAATTAACCTTATGTCAATTTACTGTTATTTTTTGTTATGTAGATGTTATTCTTTGTGTTATTTTAGAAAATAAAAGGATAACCAATTAGTGCTTAAAAAAAAAAATCAGGGTTGGTTTCAGTAAAGAATAATTTGCAACTCCGAGTTTTCACTTCGAAAATTTACGAAATCTCGCCGAGTAGCATATCTTTTGGTTTTAGGTCTTTGGTTTGAAACTTGAATCACTATACCAAACAATGGCGAAGAACTGGAATGTTTTGTGTTTATTTCAGTTCCGGTCCAAGCAGGTAGAAGTGGAAAAGAACGTCACAGTCACAGTACCGTATAATTTCACCAACACGTCTTTATATGAGACGACGGAGGAAAAAGCCGTTGTAACCAACGTCACGTTCAACATCGTAGACGGCGTCATTACGTCGGTAAATCAATGTAAGTGTCAAAGCGTTCATACCTGTCTGTCTAAAAGCTTTTCACAAAAGAATCGACAATATCTGGTATAATTCGCTGATTAAAATTATCCAATCAATTACTGAGAAAAATCAAATGTATGTTTATTTCCCATTGAAATAATGATCGACATTTTACATCAGCAGGTAGATAAGGTGTTCAGAGAGTGTTCTTTGATTTACGTAGAATTATATTTATTTCGGAATAAATGGTCCAAAGAGGATTTTGATAAGCTAATCCATCCATTTTTAATGGTTCATTAAAGTAACCACAGGATATGAAGGATGAATCACCTTAACACGCATAATACTTTTTCTTTGTTTTGGCCATTGCATTTGTTTCCTGACACTAATATAGTTTCGAATTTGCCGTCATTCTCGGAAATACACGGAAATGTGCGATGTTTATGTCGTCTGTTTTGACAATAATGTTTAATGAAAATATTTTCATTTAGCCTAAAAAGGTCAACTATCCTGCATTGTAAAAAAAAAATCATGCAAATATTTGGGAACTACTCTTTATTTATAAGAATGTTACGTGGCTATTAGAACAGAATAGGACAGAACATATCTTTCTATTCACCCAGGTATCAGTGATACAATATGGGGTTATTTACAAACAGTTTTATAAGATATGAAATATTGTTTCCGGTCAGAGTAAATTGACAAAACATTATACATTATACTGAAGAATAGTAAAATGTCAATTACTTGAGATAATAAGATAACAAATAAAGCAAGAGTTAATGGTTGGGGGAGGGTTTCATATTTATCAGGATCGCTGAAGCTCAAAACTTACGAACTGAGGGCAGTAATATCTATACCACCCTTTCGAGTGAGTTACTGTGTTGTATCAGCACATAGGGGAAACTTGGGAGGGGTGGGGGTGGGCTTGGGGGGATGTGAATGTAAATAATCGAGTTGCATAGCTTTATCTATAACACCTCATGTAGTGCCATGTCCCCTGGTAACGTTTATTTTCAATTCTTATTTTATAGTCAATAAATCGGCTCTTTCTTCCATTTTTCCATAACTGGCCTTTATATCCGACCAGATCTCTTGAATAAAAGTGTACCCGTTGACATGTCCTGACAGTTCAGTCAACCACTGACCTAAGAAAAAAAAACTATGGGATACAAAATGATGACGTCAAAAAGTGTGGGTTACAGAAAATACCGCACGGCAAATGTGTGGGTTACAGAAAATACCGCACGGCAAATGTGTGGGTTACAGAAAATACCGCACGGCGAAAGTGTCGTTTACAGACTTTTTTTTCACGTCAAAAGTCCTAAGATATGGCAACATTCATGCATTAAGCAAACACATAGCATTATGTTGTAATTCTCAATATGTGTGTTTATTCATTATTGTTTTGATTTTCTTATCTGTGCTTTGTATTTTGAGAGTTTGCTTTTAATTTCATTTGTTTGTGTGTTCTTCTCACAAGAGTTAAACTTGAATATCAAAAAATCAGGATGCATGAAATGTACAGTATATATGATGATATTTGACTGTTTCATTTTTGAAATGTATTATGCTTTTTTTTGTCATATTTCATTATGGAAATCCATTCTTTTGTAGACAATTGCATCGCATGCATTTAGTCTTCAATCTAGATTCCAGCTATTTTCTAGATTTTGCATTTACTTTGAACATATCTTTGTATATATTACGTAAAGCTTGTGATTTCGTCATAGCGCTTTTAACAAGATCGAAATAAAAATGCTTGTACACTTTTGAGAAAATATCTTTCTTTAATGCATCCACCGTAGGTGGCAAATTTTATTACGGAAATAGCACGGAGCCATTTTTTTTGTCTGACTACCATAGCAGGTCCAGGGATATAGCTGTCGTTGCACAATTGATTGAATCCAACCAAGTAATCACCAGGGAGATTTAAATGCAAATTGATTTTACACATTTAGCACTAATTTGCATTTTCATTAAACATAGCTTAATTGATACTTAGAATTGTTTCCGTCTTTTCTAGATTATTTTTAGAAGTTTTTGTGGCAACAGGCTTAAGATTAGTTGTTCAATATCTGAAATCGATTTTTTTTTTTTTTTTGCCATTAAATTCAATTTGATTAATTTTTATTTCACTTTTTTGAAAGATTATGTGTCACATTTCCCTTTTCTATTTTTGTTACTTTATTGCATATAATATTCAAATGAAGATTGAATTCGCTTTTGTATGGCATAAAATAATAGTTTGAGAAGGGGTTTTATTTCTTCTAATTTGAATTCATGTCTCATTGAGTCGTAAAAAGATATAATTGTTGAATAAATTCACAGATTTACTGTTTAAACACGCTATCAGATGAAAGCTAGCGCTAATGTTTCAGACGTTTTCTTCAACTATATGTAACAATGAAGTTTTGTATTATTTTGTAGTAAGTGTTGCATGTATAGTTTTGACAGATTTGAAGATTTTACCTCACAATCTTGAATAATATGTTTTAGCCGTTATTTTCTTCAAAATAAATAGGCGTTTTGAAAATGTCGTTAATATATTATAATAAAAGTTAAAAAGGAAACGAGATTCGCAATGTGTATCGACTTTAAAATCATCACAGTCAGGCAAAGTAATCAAGCTAACTGAAATGAAATCATGCACAGTATTGTGCATCATTGGCCGGCTAACTCCGTAGTTAACGTTTTTGCTTTTCATCATAAATATTAAAAGACATATTTTTTGTCCTCTTTGGCCGAGCGGGTTAAAGTGCTTACCTAACATCACTCTGCCCCTAGATCTGTGGGTTCGAGGCTATGCAGTTAAACTCAGATATTTCATGTGAGTAAGCCGATCAGCAGATGGCTTTCGAGGGTCGTTGGTTCTACTTTGTTATCTTTGTGCACTCGGGGTCTTCCCGCATTTGAAATTATCTGTACCACGTGAAATATGACGTCATTTTAAGCTTTCGCGAAAAGCATATTTCCCGAATGTTAAGAAATACTGTACGTCTGAAAAAAGAATCATTAGAGCTTTTATTTTTCCCTTCGCATGCGCTATACCCCATTAAAATTGGTGAAGAAATAGATACTTACAGCAATTTCTTTTTCGAATCGATGCAAATTATTCTGCTCTTGATAGCTTAAAATGACCCCATATACCATGTGGTTTGACCACACTAAACAAATAGAAGGAAAGAAGTAAAGAAAATTGTGAAATCTCATATATTTGTATGTTAACGTGTAGTGGTGCCAATTCATTACCGATATGTAATGTTTGTAATAATTCCGTGACAATCTCATGGTTACTAAGCACTACACATGGTTATTTAGCACAATATATGGTAACATAGTGATACACATGTTATTTAGCACACTATATGGTAACATAGTGTTACACATGGTTATGAGCACACTATATGGTAACATAGTGCTACACATGGTTATTTAGCACACTATATGGTAACATAGTGTTACACATGGTTATTTAGCACACTATATGGTAACATAGTGTTACACATGGTTATTTAGCACACTATATGGTAACATAGTGTTACACATGGTTATTTAGCACACTATATGGTAACATAGTGTTACACATGGTTATTTAGCACACTATATGGTAACATAGTGCTACACATGGTTATTTAGCACACTATATGGTAACATAGTGCTACACATGGTTATTTAGCACACTATATGGTAACATAGTGCTACACATGGTTATTTAGCACACTATATGGTAACATAGTGCTACACATGGTTATTTAGCACACTATATGGTAACATGCTACACATGGTTATTTAGCACACTATATGGTAACATAGTGCTACACATGGTTATTTAGCACACTATATGGTAACATAGTGTTACACATGGTTATTTAGCACACTATATGGTAACATAGTGCTACACATGGTTATTTAGCACACTATATGGTAACATAGTGCTACACATGGTTATTTAGCACACTATATGGTAACATAGTGCTACACATGGTTATTTAGCACACTATATGGTAACATAGTGCTACACATGGTTATTTAGCACATTATATGGTAACATAGTGTTACACATGGTTATTTAGCACACTATATGGTAACATAGTGCTACACATGGTTATTTAGCACACTATATGGTAACGTGCTACACATGGTTATTTAGCACTACACATGTTTATTAAGCACAATTTATAGTATCATAGTGCTACACATCGTAACTATGCACTACACATGGTTTTTAAGCAAACTATAGGGTTGTTTAGAAATTCCTATGATTACTAAGCACTACACATTGAAAAAAACACACACACTACATATAGTTACTATGCGCTATATAGTGTTACCAAGAGCAACATATTGCGTAATCTAAATCAAATTAAGCCATGGAAATCAAATTATCAAAGAATATTTTCTTCTTTTTTTACTGATGGTTATTTTTTTAACATTTTTTAAAATAATTTTACCATACACAGTATAAAAAGAACGACTGGTCGCCTTTTATTGTGTTCTTTTGTAGTAACGAGTGCATTGATCTTTACTTTGACCTCTCCTGCTTGACACTCAGGATATACAAGGATAGTTCTGGGACTGGTTACTCCATTTTTAGAATTATGTTAGTTAGTATGATATTAAATTATTTGTCTACGGCGTGAAATCACAATGCGGCAACTTCATATGTCTCTTGAAAAGTAATTTCTTAGGTAACAAAATATAGTTCTTTGGGAGTTAAACCAAGGTAAACAATAAAACAAAAACATTTTGATTTAACATGTTTCTTCAATAACATGATGGCTGTTATGTTTGGAAATACAGTCAACTCTCTTTACAACAACGGTAAAGAATAGAGACAAAGAAGGATTATGCACTTTAGTTTTCAAGACTATTGCTGTTATAAAGAGGATGTTGTTATAATGAATGAAGTTGCAAAGAGGTTTCGCTGTTTTGTGAAACTGATTTAAGTTGATACGAAAATAACAACAACAATAAAAACATAAACAAGAAAACAAAGAGAAAATACATGCATATAGAAAAACAGATTAAGTGACTCTATACGTTGTATTTGATTAATATTTTTGAAAACATCAAAGGTGCATTATTTTTAAACATCGGCCATTATCTATATCCTAATTTATTTCAAATTGGCTTTACACTGTCGTTTGCTTTTGTTTTTCTTTCTCTTTTTTCTATTTAAAACCAAAAAGTAAAAATTATATAAATTTTTTCTTCATCTTTCAATTTCGGATATGTTCAACATTTCAAATAAAACAACTTATTTGCAAAAATAAAAATAAAGCAAATAAACGTTATTTATCAAACCTAAGGAACAGTAATTTAGAAATTCCAGCTGATCAAAAGTTTTAGATATTTCACTGCAGTGAAAGAAATTAATTTAAGTTGCTTTTATAATACAGTCCCTGGGGTCGCTATCAGTCAGCAAATGCAAACATAGACGCTTGGCGTCGTAAACATGTAAAATGTTTTAAGGGGAATCGTATTTAAAAGGCATATGAGTGTTTTTCGACCAATTGGCGGTTTCCATTTTCGATGTTGAACTTTGTGCTGCCATATAATTTACCTAGCATGTCTAGTGCAGACTTGTAACATGATTCTAAATATAGTCTACACTGGCTATTTTCTATCTTATAAATTACCCAGTGTTTACAGCATGTAAAGCTGTGCAAGGCACCCATATGTGCAATGGCATTCACTTAATTTGCTTCTCTATGATCTAATTAGCTTACGGAATTGCATTGTTAAAAGTCCACTTCTACAGGAAAGAATGTAATATTAGTGACTTATACCTGTGCAATGCAATTGTGCAATGTAAATTTACAATCACAATCAACATTCGTGTTTAACGAATATGAATAGAGTAAGTAAATGAAAATGTCGTTAATAACTCTTTAATCATATGTAATTTACTGTTACATTGCAGTGTCCATCTTTCACAGAAAAAAAAACTCCTTTATTACATGTAATTTATTGTTATATTGCAATATACACCATTCATGATTTAACCACGATATAACATCATTTCTGTGTAGTTCTTCTAGGTTTTAATTTTGATTATTTCTATACTGATCAAAAAAAAAGAAAAAAAAGAAAGGAAACATTCCTTTCCAACACGTGTTCTGTTTGTCTTAAATTGAAATGACCGTACCCTCAATTTCATAACATTCATTTTACATTTCTTTGATCTAATGTAAAAATTTTAAAATATTAAGTCCTAATTTTGAAATTTCAAAAAAGCACATTTTTTTTATTCTTAAAAAAGACATAATTCATATAATTTTCAAACAATATATATTCACTTAATGAAATCTAAATATTCCATAAAATTTAGACTTGCATTTAACACAATTGTGTGAAATTGTGACTCGCCATCTTTTAATTTGATTCTGACCCCTTGGTCTAGTGAATTTAACAACAATTTGAATGAATTTTTATCTCATCATCAAAAGTTTGAGTTTTTCCTTGGGATATACATGTTTTATAGATTCATTCTCTTCAAATAATTTTATAACGATAAGAAAACTATAAATGAAGGAACATTTCTTTTTTGGTTTAGTATATATCGTCCATCGAAAGCCAGAAGGGGCTATCAGCCTTCTTTTTACATATGCTGATAGCCCCTTCTGGCTTTCAATGGACTATATTTGTGCAAACATTGGGCCAGTTATTAAGAAGACCATTGATGTCGAGCTTCAAAAAGCTTCATAATACGCGGAGTCAACATTAAAAATGTGGCCGACGTAGAAATAACATAAATTATTTCAAATATGTCGATGACACGAGGTTTATGCAAAAGTTCTTACAACATTAGATTTGGCCATACCCCCCTTACATTTACAAATTTATTTATTTGAAAGATATTGACAAGGAAATAGCAAGCACCTACCAATGACTCAGCGCAAAAAGGTCTCAACTTGTTCTCTGATACATATGCGTTACGATCCTTTTTGCGCTGAGCCCACACTATATGATGTTTATATATCAATCTTCTGCGATTAGGTTTCTTTCAATTTTAAATGAACTTTCTATGCACTTATATGTGTATGTGCATTTCAGAGCGAAAATGACTTATTCAAAAATAAATAAGAGAGAATCAATCAAATAGATACCCGTATCCGTAAATTTGTCCCTATGCTTTACTGAGGTCTAGGAACTAGTCACTATTACATTAAAATCAGTTGGTCTCAGAAATATGTGACTTAAATATATAAAGTGTCGTTTCAGCAGGAGTTTAAACAAATATAGGCTCAAACTTTTTTTTCATACAATTCTCCCCTAGAGTAATGGCATTAGTCAGCGAACAGCATTTAAACAACGTAAGTCGGCTACTTGTTCGCCGCCTCATAAATCTGACATTTATTTGACCCACTTACTTTTTGACCAGAACCATATTGTTCATCTTTATATATCTTTAGTACACAAAATGACATGACTTGTCAGGTCCATTTCATTGGAGCACGAAACACGACATTGCTCTGTCACGGCTCGTCAGCTTCCGGTGTATATCCAGAAATAGAACATATCCGGATTATAGTCGATAGACATAAGCTTGATCTCTGCTTAACAGTCTACTTAAACTGTTCACACAGAGTTATAAACCGTACGAAAATGGACGTGGTATTTAATGCTTCGAACGCTCAGGAAATGTATATACAATTTCTGCCAGGGCGGCTTAAGTTCTTGGTCGATACGTCAATAGCGGCTTCTTCAAAGAAAGTCATAATGCTTTTCAAAAGACAATTAACGGTTTTCACGAAGTTGTTGAGAAACAATAAAGCCCTTCAGGATTTTACTGCTGGAAGAATGTAGACCTGTCGAGTGTTCCTGTCAAATAGAGGAACCGTTAACATGTGTATTATAGATGGAATGTCAGACTCAACTCAACCAATATACGGTTTAGAGTCGGAAACGGTGTTGGCAAATATTAGAATAAGGCTTACTTCCGTGCAGTTTTGTATTATCTAGATGTGATATAGATGAGGGGTTTTGAAATCCCACATTATATTGAACGCTTGAAAGAGAAATATCTGAAGTACATTTAAAGTCACCAAGTCGACGTTTCAAAGGAGATAGAAAAGTGTATTTGTATATGTTCATGCCGTATCCAGAGAGAGAGAGAGAGAGAGAGAGACAGAGAGAGAGAACCCCTGATATTTTGGTCAGTTTTATCGTAGGTTATTGTCGTTGTCTCCATTAAGTTTATTCTGTAAAATTATTTTAATTAACCTTTAATTGTTTTGGTAATATATACATTGAGCGAACTAGAACCAAATGTAGTTGACAAGAGGATGTGGGTACCCCCAGTTATAAATACTTGAATCCTCGACTGTGTCATACCTAAAATATATAGTTACATCCGGGTTAAGACCGCCATTTTAGATTAATCATCATATACCTTTTCACACATGCGTCCCGAGCTTTGCACATCATTTGCCTTTTCAGACAAGTGGGCTATCTCTCCTCCTAAAGCAATAAGCACACATAAGCCTCATTCCTTTATATCGAGATTATTTTAA
This sequence comes from Solen grandis, assembly GCA_021229015.1. Taxonomy (NCBI): domain Eukaryota; kingdom Metazoa; phylum Mollusca; class Bivalvia; order Adapedonta; family Solenidae; genus Solen; species Solen grandis. Next base: position 17,034 of record JAIFHC010000801.1, on the reverse strand, counting down.
AATAAACAACTATTTGCGATACAATATTTGCGATTACTCGAGAATCGAAGCGGGACAATACATTTTTCGGATGGTTCGAGTAGCGATGATTCGTATGCCAAGCCTATTCCGAAACATGTTTCTAGTTCCAATAATAAGAGTATATCATTGGACATATCACTTATCAAGATACATGCCAAGTTGTCGGGATATGAACATATCTCGGAGAAGACGGGGGAACTAAATATGAGAATAAATGTTCCTTCCAGGGGGATTTTATACTTATAACCGAACCTTGATTAATCGAACTATACTGAATGCAAAATAATTAGATAACAATACTTTTAAAAAATGAACCCTGCAGTTAAATATGTACCAAGAATCACAAAGGTTTAAAAATCCTGTTTTAAGTTGACGCAAATGCAGTTTTATTATGTTTTGAAATTGCATTTAGCAATCACCTTGGTAAACACTCTCCGTCTCAGTCTTGACTGATCGAATTAGAGCTTTCTGGGTAATCATAAACAGTTAAATTGGTTATTGATTGGCATTTCAGTAAAAATATAAAAATGCATTCTAGAAATACTCAGATAAGAGGGATCTTCAAAATTTAATTCTTTTTATCTAATGCATCTTCCTTTGATTCCCTTTCCTTCTGAAATCTCCAGTAAAAACAACCAATATGAGGTCTAGATTTGACTTCTTTAGCAATTATATTATCCCCCGGAATAAATAGCAATCTATGCGACTGAATGACATGCCACGAATCTAATTATACCAGATTGTCTTTCCGTAGCTACAGGCTGTTAATTTCTCCGTCCCCAGTCTCCATTTCCGCTGATACATAATGTCTCCGTTAAAATTGTTATAAAAGCACTGTTCCCAGACAGCCACGTCCTGTTTTATCACCAGGATTTATCACCAGAATGGATATATGGAATGTCCGCTTACGCGAACTGGGGTCTGTTTTTTGTTTTTGTTTTTTTTTTTTTTGTTTTTTTATAATCTTTTGACAAAATTGACATCTAGTAAATGCATATACATGTATATATACAATAGATAGGTACCAAAATATATGTCATATATTATAATGGCATATACAATGTATATGTGTTGCAAATCCTTTATTTTGAAAATACATTGGTTTACATCAATTTGGGCCAGCATAAATTATTAAATTGATAATTTATCGAACATTAAGTGAATTTATTTAAACCTAAAAAACAGGCGGGAGGTGGGGAGGGAGGGGGGGGGGCGGAGTAAGTAATGATAGTAAATGCAGCCCCTTTAATTACTTAGCCACAATATGTTTTGTAATAATTATCATCTTCTCATTAAACCTTGATTAATATCACGTTGATGAGGAAACTATTATTTAACTGTTGTTTATATAGTTTACTTCAGATTCCCACTACCCCCGCGGTTGCCAGGTTATAATCGCTAGCAAACTTTTAATAAGCCTCTCGTCGCTGTGGGTTTGGATCCTTCTAATTTATTCTATTTTCAAAAAAAAAAAGTCTTTCATTTGACTTGCGGTCAAGTTAGATGATATGTCGACTGTATGTAATTAAAGAAATAAATCGTATGTAATGTAGATATCGTCGAAGAATAAGCTATTTTCTTGCACTGAATTACCTGGTTTGACAAATAGTTCAATGTATACAGATTTTCATGATAAATTTGTGTAAACGACCAAAACAACAATAACTAACATAAGCAGAGAGAGAGATTGGTCGACACGGTGCAACATATGAACTCAGTAATAAGCATATGCATGTTTATGTACTACACAATGTTTCAAAAGAAGGAGAGGGCGAGAAATGTTGAAATATGGTCAAGTTTTAACTGCTGGGTTTTGGTTACTTGCTAGTCCTAAATTTAGACAACATCTGGTGGGGTCAGCCAGTCTGTACTTATTTTGGTTAACATTAAGAAACTCATTGGAAGGAACATTTTGTAGGCTAAAACTTGTACATTAAGCATTAATCATTCGACACGACAAAATATATATCATAATATTGAAAAATTCAAACATGCTTGCAATAACGTAAATATTATAGTTGCACTTTTAGCTAACGCCCTAACTACCTGTACTTAATGAAACATCTTATAATTTCAAATTCCTTCTTTCCATTTAGCCCTGACCATCACCGAGATGAACCCGACCCCAGGGGGTACCAACAGCATGAACGTCCTTGGCCTGGTTGTATTCTCCGTGTTAATGGGCATCATTCTGAGCCGGATGGGAAAGAAGGGCAAACCATTGATGGACTTCTGCAGCTGTCTGGCGGAGGCCTCCATGAACATCTTCGTCATCTTCATCTGGTACGTGCTGATAAAAAGTATTGTGTTGTGGAAAGAGATGGAAAGAACGGCAAAATTATTCGTGAGATCAACAGAATAGTGGTTTCGCGATTTCTCGAGGTCGAACGGGAAAACTCGAGAAATCGCCATATTCGAAAAATCATTCACATATCCTAATGTAATAAGCTTATATTTTTACTACATAACTATACGTGATGTTTACATCAATTCTTTGCCTATGCCATAGATCTTAAGTTGTTGTTTTTTTCAATGGAGATTGTAGAAGTGGCTATGGTAGTGGTAGTAGTAGCAGCGATTGTTGTGCAGTAGAAGTGGTTGTAGATGTAGAAGTGATGTTAGGCCAGTAAAATCCTCCCCGGAACTGGTGTTCAAACTAGCAACCACAGTCCTAGACGTAAACCCCGGACCACGTCGCCAGGCTATTTTATCTCTCTCACCCTCTCTCGAATGAATGAATGACAGACTGAGTAAGCATTTCATGTAATACGACACACAGTGTGTACTTGATATTACTGCTTATACTGGGCTATACAGATAACATTTCATGAAATGGGTAATTTACCTTATGTCTTTTATATGAATTGAGTTTTTGTGCTTTTTAATTGGGGTTTTGACAAATGTGAATAAAGTATTCTGTATATTTTGTACACAACTACCAACACTTAAGTTGAGTTTTCAAATTTTGTTTTTGCTTTTAGTTGCATGATTCTAAAATCGATTGCTTTTTGCCAAAATTAATTGGGTGATTACTCAAATACCCTGCTTATCTGTTCCTCTGCTTATATTGGAAAATTAAACTTTTCACCTTCGCACACTATGCTTGAAAAACGAACCTGAAGCTTTCATTCATATGCACAGAGAAAAGTACAAATTTTCAATATGAATACAACCACACAGTCAAACTTTCATCAGAGAATACAATTAAACTTATCTTCTCTATCTTTTTCCTTTCTTTAAATAAACTGACATGTTTGCGAGCATATAATCGTCATAAAGCGTCACGCTCTATTATGCAAATCAAAAGTTGAAGTTAATTGTTATTCCTAAGACTAGAAGGCATTGTTCCCTTCATATCATAAATGCAGAACTAATTAGAGAACTTTGCATGTAAGTTGGGTAAAGCATTACTTTGATATTCAAAAATATGAAAATGGTATTCATAAAATATATATCTAAGTTATGTAATATGACACCCTCATTAAAACAATTCTCTTATATTAATTATTTATTGTTTCAATTGCTATATTCATAAACAGTTATAAATATGTAATGTGTATCTAAACATAAAATGAATAAAGTATAAGCGAGTATAACGTATAATTGTATATGTGATGTAGTACATATCATTTATGTTTTCATTTGCGACATACGAAAGTCGTAAAAGATGGTACTGTACTGGTATAGCTCCCTTGCTTGGCGCTCAGCATATTAGGGTAGTACCAGGACTGGTTGACCCGGTGTCAGAATAATGTGACTGGGTGTGGTATCATGCCACATGGTAATGACGTGATACTGCAGTGTGGCAGCACTAAATCTGTTTCAAGTAGACATCGTCTTCAAATGACTGAAATACTGTCGGTGGGACTTTAAACCCAATTAACATACAAACAAACGTTTGAATTTATATTCATTTGTAATGACCAAAAACTGTAAGAATTTTTTATCTACCCATCCATCCATCTATCCATCCATCTTAATCAGCCATCTTTATTATCATAATCATTTATTTTTCTAGGTAAATGAGTTTTAATTTCATGCACAAAATAATGTGTACCATGTACAAGTACTTCTATTGAATGACACCTCACTTCTGTAATTTTCATTTTCAAGGTAACTAACCTTTCTCCGTTGCTTCAGTCATCTGGAGAAATGGCAAAGATATTTTGAAGTGAATCCATCATAGGGGAACTGGCATTTAGCAAGGATATTCTGACTGCAGGGCACTGTCAAACTTGAAATTGTGAAACGACATAACGCGTGTTTCTGAAGTTTAATGAAATTGACCATTATTCTTAAAAGGATCTCTGCCTATAATTACATCCGATGACGACTCCTCACTATGGTGGCTCGGTCTGTCTGAACCAATAATGTTGGTGAGGAGATACGAGGTAGAAGAAGTGGCAGGCTTCCCAGTAATTGCGAAGAAGAAACGACCCTAATCTGTCAATGTAAAGCGAATTACTCTAATGTTTCCCAAATTTAATCACAGTCCAAGGGTTGAACAATCAATAATAAACAGACAAAAATCCCTAGAAATTATCGTTTTGCCCGCAAAAACTTTAGCCATTGGTTTGCGACATATTACCACATTGTGTTTAACTGTTTTTCTTCTCTATTATGCATTTTACTTCACGTCAGAATTAAAGTACCATTGTTTTTATCTTTGCAAGAAAGTCTTTTTTCTTGTAATTGATTTGATTTTTAAATTCTGTGCTAGAACTAAGCGACATATTACGACAAGATGGCGCGAACAATGAGAAAAACCTTTAGCAAAACATTTACTGACTTGGGTAATGGCTGCAACTGGAAAAAGTCTGCAATTTAAACGACGGGATGTTAACATGTTGGAAACATAAAAACTAGAATCACGAATCGATCACTCTTGGAAGTTAGACATTTTAAAACGAACGCATTTGACGATATATTCCCGTATGAATATCATTTTTCTAAACCGTATAAAAATGTCTCTTTTAAAAAAGCTATGTTGATCCTATTACTTTACCCTATAAAAAGCAACACAATGTTTTTTTTTTTTTTGGAACCTTTTATTACATATTTAATTACGGAAAAGTGTATATATTTTAATTATACATAGCTTGTTATACTTTTATATGATTTGTTATTCTAAGTAAGTTTTCATTAAAAGATGAAATAGATAAAAAAAAAAATTTAAAAAAAAATGCTTGCGCTTGTTGTTATAATTATACATCATGATTTGTCTAGAAATCCAGGAGAGAGATACATGTACTTATGTTATCATTGCTATTATAGCCGATTAATTTATTTTCGTTATTGTAAACTGCTTGTTGAAATCGTTTTTGTTTTTCTTTTTTTTTTAAAGGTATTCCCCAATTGGGATCACGTTTTTGATTGCCGCCAAAATTTTAGAGATGGAAGATTTTGGGGTTATGATTGGCCAGGTGGGCGTGTACTTCCTGACGGTTCTTGCTGGTCTATTCGTGCACGGGAGCATCGTGCTACCTCTTATATTCTTCGTTCTGACCCGACAAAATCCCTACAAGTTTATGTACGGTATATCTCAGGCGATGGCAACTGCTTTTGGAACGTCCTCCAGGTTTGTAATATGAGCTGATAATGATAAAATATAATTGTCTAGTAAAGCCTAAAATAAATTTTCAACTGCAATTCGGATAACTTCCGGTAAAGACTTAAACAAAAGACGGTATTAATGAAACAGTTATTTACAGCTTGCCTCACTGCTAATAATGTTAAACTCTTCTGGAAGGAACTTTCGGTATTTGCAAAACACATTAAAAGCTTTATTTTTTACCACTTTGCAGTTCAGCAACCATGCCTGTAACTCTTCACTGTCTGGAGGTAAACAATCACGTGGACCCCCGTGTGAGCACATTTGTAATCCCCGTTGGGGCTACCATAAACATGGACGGCACGGCGCTCTATGAGGCAGTGGCTGCTCTCTTCATTGCTAATGTGAATGGTATCACCATGGACTTTGGAAACGTCGTAACCATAAGGTATTGCTTAATAACCATTACGATCGCCTACTCAAGTCTCAATTAAAAAACAGGCTCTGCCGAGTTTCGTATTCTTTTAGGCAATGGATTTAATCATATATTTATTCAATTAGTATGAAAATTCTACGACCTACATGATTGAGTGCTATCCGAAATATTGATATCGCAAACGAGGAAGATAAAATGCAATGTCATCATTAGAGTTTATTGCAGAAAATATTGGTCACGCCTATTTTTTTATGTAAGTTCGTTAAAATACCAAACGTTGAATATTCTAGTGTCAGAAAATTTGATCATTAAATAATGCATTGCTGTGTTTTTTTATTTATTTATTTATTTATTTATTTATTTATTTATTTACCATAAATTTAAAGGAAATTGAAATATCAATCATAATGATATTCCATTGTAAAGTTAAGATAAAGAATAAAGTGTGACGAATCTCTCGCGTCGTAAGAAATTGTCAGTCTGAACAGCATATTTTGAATTGTTATCTGTAAATTCATAAAAATACGCTGTAGCTATATATCCAAATATCCTGATAACATATCATTTAGAGCCATGAATGCCAGCTATAATCATTGTATTTATATACAGTTGTAAGTTAAGATGTACACAGTTGAACCTGTATTAGCGGTCACCCTGCTTTAAGCGGCATGTTTTAATATAGCTAAACTATCAGTATGTAATATGTTTAACCACAACCCACAATTAACATATGCGTCTGAATTTCGTAATTATTGTCTGGGTATAGTTATAGTCACCGGCAAAGGTACACCCTGAATCATATAACAAGACTAAAGAACACCCTTTAACAAAAGCCTGCAATATGTTGGCGCATTGAACTCGATGCTGCAAGCAACCCAGGAAACGCATTTGCACGTTAAAACAATGGCTCCAGATAAAGCATTTCATAACCCGTCATTGTAAATCATCCCAGAAAATTAAATGTACTTCGTTTCTGGTTGTCTAGGGTATACACGTAAATTATATACTGAAATTTAATGTTTAGTTTCAATCAAAATTATTGCTTGTACTGGAATGGAGCGCGCCAGACGGGCAAATTCGTTTTCGATTTTCAGTTCTTTGCCTATTACAATTTATGTTATTACCTTTACTGAAAGTGTTTTTTTTTGCATCACTTTTTCTCCAACTTCACGGATCGTCCTGACTGCAGTAAGCACGAGTCAGTTATGATAACAACCGACTTTAAATTTGTTGATTATTGAACTGGTGTCTGCAAACACATCAGCATTTCTGTTGGATGGGATATTTTATTTATTTGATAAGTTACACGTCCCATCGACATTATTTAGATCGTTTTTGGACTTCTACAAGAGGTGTAAATAGTGTTTCCTCTCAGTGGAGGACTGAAGGCATGGTGACACATTCCAGCGTCTAATTCAGATACCGTGATCAACGCTATCTATATGAGTGATTAAATTTACGGGGCGAGACTGGACATGCGTAGATGGCATTGTGCCAGGTTCGACCTGTATTTGTGTTATCTTAATCAACAGCGGAACGTCGGATGTAACGTATAGAACGTCGATTGAGTTGACGTAGCGGAAATTGAATTATTCATATGAGTAAAAAAGTATGATAATAGTAACACACGTGATTAAATAAATAGTGTTAAGAAAAGATAACATTTAATGAAGGGACACGCATTATATAGGGTGTCTATGATATGGTTGCGTAAAAATCCTCCTACATTCTCTCGAATATCGTGAATTCGGGGCACATTCTTACTTTCGCTCTGAGGATGATATTAGATAAGAAGCTTCTGCTCTCTACTCATCAAATTCGAATATACGTAATGCATTGATTGACAAACGACACTATACGCAGACGATAAAAAAGATCGTCTCTTCATTCTGCAGACGTGATTGAATTCCGCCTGACGTGAAACGACGAAGTCGTCTGCAATTCTCAGAAATAGTCTTCACCGTCTGCTCTAATCCTACATTTTTTTTGTCATGGCAAAAACGTAAGGAAAGAAAAACAGTATCACGAAACTCAAGACCAAATCTGAATCTCAGATGGTCTTAATTAAATCGTAGATTCTTCCAAGCAATCCGCCATGGACATGGCACTAAATAATCGAGATGTCGGAAAACCTTGCCCCAAGGGCTAATCAAGCGTTTACACAACCTAGATGTTGCTCAGTTGCTAAGATGAACTGTCACCGCAGATTGCGCCCCTGGCAACCACTCAGCAACTTTTAGTATGACGCTGTTTTAGTCTATAAGGTATTTGCGTGTTTCGCGCCTGAACTTAAATATTGCAAATAATCTCACTTCTGTGTGCGACAGTCCATTTTAAAAAAGGCCCATGGGAATTGACATGTATAGCACCAGCTGCTGTTATGTTTGACATTTACTTGGCAAATCAGTTTGAGAAACTAATTGTTTACACTTATTTTTTATACATCTATTTTACCTAATATTTTTAATCATAATATTACCCGAAACATTACTTAATGCATCTAAATTTTAATGTTTTCTGCCCTTATTTGTCAAAATTAATACAACGCAATTCAATACAAGGCGTTCGTTTGCTTTAAATTTACAGAAAATATAACATATAAGGAAGATTTTAAGGGAAATTCCCTGTAATGGTTCCGATATGTCTTGCACCACTTAACCTCTACCAAGATTACCAAGGAATCCTAATGAAACATTACGAAACCTTGGTTATCTCCGCGAAGGGCCATAGGGTCCGAAGTCTAGCGGAACCATTACAGGGATTTCACCTTAAGAATACTATCGAAGACAGATATAGGTTTTATTATTTGGAGAATATAAAAATAAATTAAAATACTATATACTTATTACTGAGGTTTGCTGAATTAAATACTGGTTTGCGCAGTTTTTCTCTCTTTTTAAGTTATAAAACAGTCTAAGTACATGATAATAAATTGTCAGCATTGGTAGCAATACAAGATTGTATACATTGGTTGCCTAATTGATAGAATATATGCTTAGCAAACCATATATTCTTTAATTTTTAAATCATAACCCTGTATAAATTTGTTTACTTTTATTAGAACATTCAATGAATCAACATTTCAATATCTGAAAAAGTTATCAAGACAATATTTTTCATAGGTTTGACTAAATTCAACACATTCCCAGTTGCATTGAAACATCCTTACATGTACATATAAACCACTTTTTTGGTAGAATCCAACTTTAAAATAAAGCGTCACTGATCCATTTCAAAACTTGATAAATTTTACTCGACTTGACATCAAAGTCAGCAAATCAGTTCTTACAGCAAACATGTATTTGTTCCATCTGAGAATAGAAACAATTAGGTAACAGTATTTTAACAACTTCATTATTTCTTGGCTTTTAGCGGAGTTTAATTAAATGGCATTGACGCATTGCTTTTGACCTTATTTCCAGCATCACAGCTACAGCGGCTTCTATCGGTGCTGCCGGCGTGCCTCAGGCAGGTCTGGTTACCATGGTGATCGTGCTGTCGGCCGTCGGGCTGCCGGTGAATGACATCACTCTCATTCTTGTCGTGGATTGGTTTCTGTGAGTAGCAATTAAACTATTTTTTAAATTTATCAGTGCTTCACACAGTTGGATCAAACTTACAACGGTAGAAAATACAGTTACACCTATTTTAGTAACGTCATTTGACGAATTTTCCTACCGAAGACCACATTATTTTACCGGTGACCTTCTAAAATCCACTCTTGCGAGGTCCATGACAAGCTAATACATTAAGAGCATTCCATTAACACCGATATATACATATGTAAGACACACAGGATTATAGAGTATAAGGGATGAATTAATATAAAAAACAGGGCATAAATATCATTTTCCAAACACCCTTACTTACCGTTTGTTTCTGATAAAACATTAGTCAAAGCGGATAATGTAATTTGTACATAAACTTGGTTCTCTAAATCAGATATTCCATTTTGATTATCTTCTCTAATTCTCACAGGCTTTAGAGTAAATCCAAAAGTTTATAATCACGTCAGCTTTTATTATTGACTGATTTATTTACTCTACAATTTTGTACAATTTTTTAAGTAAATTAAAACTTAAAAATAAATTCAAATTATTTTTTTTTTTCAGAGATCGGTTCAGGACCTTGACTAATGTTACTGGCGATTCTCTGGGAGCCGGAATCGTGTATCACCTCTCGAAGCATGAATTACCTCCCCTTGAAGAAGAAGGAATGGAGTTGTCAAGCGTCCGGGCGACGGAGAGTCATGGATCCATGAAGGTTCCCAATGGCACGGAAGGTCCTGATATAGCCGCAGTGTGAGATGTGCGAGTCATAAACATCGAAACCAGCTGGAAACTAACACTCTCAAATGATGCAAGATGTTCACCTTCACTGACGTCAGAAGAAACTGACATGGGATTGGTGGCTATTTCATCATTATCAGTTGAACTGACTAGACATGTGTTTTCGCGAATATTTCACATCTTAGAAAAATAATCTGAGATTCTGTAACTTTGGTAGTGTTGAGGTATGTATATATTAGTATTCATTCTATAAAAATTCACTCGGTTGTGAAGCGAATTTTAGACTAGTTTCGCCTTGTAAATGTGAACGTTTTATTCTGTCTAAGGTCCTGAATCATACACCTCTCAACTGTCTCACTTCTTTGTCAGATATTTGAGACGATTTGTCATTTTTGAACATTTAAATTCAAATTCACATTTTTTCTCAATCAAATGTACACGATATGTTCAGTATATAGTTTGATCTCTACTCTGTAAAGGCAACTGTATCTGCATATACGCAACTTTTGACATATATATTTTGTCATCAGTCTAAACTTTAATGGAATGCCATTTATAGTTAAATACATTAAGTGAAATAAAAGAAGGAACTCGATCAACATAAACTATGAATTTTAAATGCATTGTGTGAATAGCTAACGGGACAAATTTTGATAGAACAATCGTGTATAAATATTTACTTAAAAAGATATAATGGTCTTTACATACTAGCATATGAATAAGAAGTTTTTAAAAAAAAATGTTTTAATCATTAACAAACCCTAGCGAACTGGATTTCATATATATATATAACAACTGTAACTCAGTTAAAGTAATTTTCGATACGAACATCTTATTATTATTTTTATCTCTTTTTCAATGATTAATGCATTCATCTTCTTTCAAACAAACAGTTTATGTGTAAATTAAATACATAGTTCATGTTGTTTTCATTAGAATATCAGGACTGCACATAATACGGTTGTGATCTCGTGCATATTTTGTAAATATCATTTAGTCACGTGTTTCATTGTCATTTTCTCCAGTTTTCAGTGTCCAACAAACAAACGTTATTTCGAAATCGCATTCAGAAAATGAAATTTTGCTCCACACCAACACCAATAATTGATATTTAAGTATAAAATATACATACAGGTTAAAACCCCTATTCCGTATGCAAGTTTTGGAAGGGGTTTAGCAAATGTTCTATGAGTTCGGGTAAATATCAGGAAAGGCATATCCCGAAAATAATCAGTATCCAGATCAATAAGCTGTGATAATGTATACCTATTGGTGAATATTGTGCAGATTGGAGAAAGGGCATGAAACATATTAAACTATGGAAAGAGATGATTTCCCTCTATTGCATTGCATAATTGAAACTGAATTGTTAAGCAACAGTGCAAATTGTTCTTTAGCCTAAGATAGGATAAATCTTATGTCAGTCAGAGTAAAGAAAATCGTTGTCTAGAGTTGTTTTTTTCAAACATTGATTTTTTTTGTGAGAAATCAAAAATGAGATATTATTATGATGACCTTTTGGCATAGTTGACGTTAAAGACATTTCATATTTTTGAAATTTACCAAACTGATATTTTCTAAAACCATCATTCAATGACTAAGGTGTTTTTATATTTAAATCAAAACGGATACATTTATATGCTTAGAATGGCATATACCTAAAAAAGCAATAAGTGTTTTGATACACAGTTTGTGTAGATTAAGCAATACTGATTAGAATCGCAAGGAAAAACATTTGTTTACTCTTGGGTTCCGTGTGAATGAGTGTCATCTGATGGGAGGCCCTGCCATGGCCATAAATGCTAATTCAGGGCCGCATGGTCAATGTGCCTGGAATTCCGGTTTAAAAAGTGTCGTCGGATCGAACAATTATTAGTACAGGTTTCGTTTATGACCGTTTAAGGCTCAAGTACAGATTCAATCAAGAAACCGTCGATGGGCACAGACATGAGTTATATCCTTTTTTTACAATCTAGGTTAAAAAAAAGTAAAATGAGATACAGAGCGTGAGAAGTGTTAAATGGAATAAGATGGGTACTGCGTATTTATTTCCCAAATGTTTTAATCCTTTAACAGAAGAAAAAAATAGTCCGAGTATATGATGAGAACATACATAATGTTAGGGAAAAGGCATATACCATTAAATCTCATAATACTATATATTTATCAGATCAAAATTTGACTTTGATATTTTTGCAAAGTTTGGCATGATTTATTTACGAGCAATATGCTATAAAACTCAACGAGAATACAGAAATCAATATATACATTAATTACATTTTGTATAGTGAGAATAGAACATCAGTGGCAAGATAAATAGTGTTTGAGTATATATTGTACAGTAAACCGAGACTTGTATTGTTTATTGTAATAACTGAAGGTTGTGAAAGGTTACTTGTATATTTAAATGTTTTGTATGTATAGTTTTTCCAAAACATTACCAGTTGTTATAATTTGTTGTTTGTTATACTAAACAAATCTAGATGCGTGTTATGTTACTATACAAATGTATAAATAGATAGCTGTATCATATCAAATGTACATGTTACTGGTATTCCTCACGATTTGGAAGCGGTCAGATTGAACGCAACCTTCATGAGGAAAGATGTTGTGTACAAGACAGTGTTGTGACTCATTCAATCATTTGCAAGCATATTTGAATCATAAAAAGTCACGGATACTTTAATATATAAGTTTTTTTCTCTTGAAAACTTGATGATTGTTGCATGTTTATGTTTGAGTCATTTGTAGACTCCTTGAAAACCTTTTTGACTTTGTGGCATTTCGATGTTTGATTAAATAGTAAATTTCTTTTACTCTTTATAACCTTGTGGGAATTTTGGTTTTTTATTTTTTATTTCTTGAATTTTTGATGATGTTGTGGCAACTTAATCATAATCCAAATTCAAATTTGTAAAATATTCGCAATCATATAATTCGTATTTATCTTTGAATTATAGTTTTCTATTTGTACGGACAAATGATTTATTGCAATGTGTGTCTCGAAGATCACGTTTAATTTTTCATTTAATTGTAATATATAATGCTATTTTAGTTTATGTTTTCAACATCATGCATATATGTAAAATAGTGTACTTTTTTTATAATCGATACCACAACTTTAAAAGTACTTAATTCTGTGATTTAAGTGCATTGTGCATCCGGTGATAACTTTCTCGTAATTCCTTCAACGAGTTTGTCCGAAAATGTCAGCAAAAATAAAAAAGAAACTTATATGCAAGCAGTCATACATGTAACAATACTTCGCTTGTTTAAATGTTTTATACTTCCGAAAATATTTCAGTATCATAAATTCAGCGAGAATCAATGACGTTTACAATGAAATATAAATTATTTGATATATTTAAAAGATGCTAAGCTAAATGAAAACTCTAGATTAATATTGTTAAGTTTTGAGATTGTCCAGTTGAATACATTTAACATGTATGTTAGACACTATCAAGGAAACGTTAAATATTTTGCAGTAATGGCTTTTCCATTATTTAATGGCGTTTTCATTTCAAATCCAGGTGTTCATCTACAAATATAATGGTTATTGAAATAAAGCTTTTTATGCCAAAATTTGTTTTCGTCCCATCATATTTCGTACTTTCAGAACACTTGTATTTTATTCATTACTTTATAAATTCTTTCGATTTAAAACTTTGACATTCAAATGTCATATTCATTGGGCAGACGCCAATACAACGTTGATATGTAAAATAGTGTAAAATTATCAAATTCTCGTATACTGTATTTTATCAATCTTGAATCTAGATTTTTTTCTTACTTTCAGTATCAGATAGTTAATTCATTTCATTACTGTGTTGTAATAAATGTGATAAAATAATCTTGTGTTGCTTCTTTGCTTCCAGTACAAGGCCCTACCAATTATCATACATCATTCCCAAATGTTAAGATATAGCTCTTCATGTCATCGTTATCTCTATTGTAGCAAAGGATCTAACAATAATTAGCAAGTTCTCTTGTTGCTTTAGAATTAACCGTGCGACAATATTTTAGCCATTTGGTGGCGTTAAGCTGCAGGAGGAGAAACCACTGAGTGCACAAAACGCACACTGAATGAATCACTGACCTACCAATATGGAAGGTTCCGTGCATAACATATCTGCAAAAGAAAGTTCAACATACGATCATTTTTAACCCTTTGCCCTATGAATATGCATGAACAAAATGGTGACGCGATTAACATTAACTGATTAAATTTTTATGGTATATGAAACAACGGAGTTTACTTTGCCATGCAGACTATGTAGAACCTGAGCTGCAAAATTACAAGAGCAAACAGATCGAACCCCGAACAGACAGCTCCTTTAAGAACATTCCTACAATAATTTAAAAAGAAACAGCTTAAATTATTTTCGAAATAAGAATATTCAAATTTCTGGTTAGAGCTTAATCCGCATTCATCACATTTTAAGGAACCGTGTCGTTTTTATCCTGGTGAACAATACAAGGAGTCAATGAAATGGCTTAAAATGTGGTATTTGTACAAGCGGTATGCAGTCATTCAACTAAGATATATACACATTATTTGAAACAGAAGATTCGCATTTCTTGTAAGTATTCGTTTTGGCGCTCGTATTCATCAAATCCCTCCCCACACCATCATTCAAAATACATTTTTTTTTGTAAAATCAAGTGTTATCGAAAGGGGAGGTGATTGGACATGTCTTTCAACAAAACACTATTTATAATACAATTAACCCTGTGATATCTGTCGTATGTGCCGTTATGGACGTTACATATGTGTTTTATAATCTAATACAGCATGGCATTGGTATATTCTAGAATGGTGATGTCAACTGGAAAAGGGGGTATTCCAACAACAAATCCAAATTTATGGGGAAACACGTATGGTGTTTCCTCGAATTTTACAAACAATTTACTGTGAGAAGTCAAATCAGTATAACAGTAAAAACGTACTCCTCTGAAATATGGTTCTTTCTGGAAACTTGGTGAAATTGTGCATTTCGATATTTGATTAGTTAGTTTGTCATATGTCCAATACTCGATATTACATAGATACCGACGATGTCACACTGGATTGGAGAAGTTCCCAACTTAGTTTGGTGTGAGGATAATGTGAATGGGCGTGTCATCAATACCTTAGAATTTCTTACATCCTGCTACCTGGTCAACAGGTCAAGTGACTAAGAAAAATGGTAAAAAAATATGAACTACAAAGTAATAGAATTTCTTCTTTATTTAAGTAATAAAACTTGCAAAAATGCAAAATATATTAATGAAAATATAAAACTAAATAATTATCACAGACTGCAGTAAACAGAGTAAGTTTGAATATTAAAAAAAATGAATTCGAAATCGATAAGAATGTCTTTCTATATACAAGTAACTGGCCAATACACTATTTCAAAATAGGTACGCAAGCCTTCTTTTTTTTAAAAGATTATAGCATGTTGAAAATATGTAGTTTTTTACAAAGGGAAATAGAAAATAACAAAAATATCATATATATCACCGGAATAAAAAAAAAAAAAACGAAGATAAAACACAACAACTAACGTGTTTTAAAAATTAATCAAACTGGGAAATGAGGAGACAAAAAAAAGGAAGTTGAATTCTGTTTTACTCATTTTGAAATTAATCCAGTAGTACTGGTGGTTTTGCGTTATTATAGATGCCGGTGATTTTTTCTGAGGCGAGTTAGAAACAAAATGTTTGCACCTAAGATGCTATGCTGCCTTGATAAAATGTTTAATTTTTGTTAACTTTTCAGTAAAGTCATAAAGGATGTATTTAAAAACATAAAAAGGACTTAGGGGTCCTATGAGCAATTCCAAATTTTTAGAACCTCTAGAAGGAGGTGCATGTAACTTGACAAAAAACACAGAGACATGTCATTACATAAATACAGAAATACCAACAGTTACCGCCTTGAAACAGTAAAATAAATACCAATCTTATATCGGAAAACTTTCATGATTTGATATCAGCACATGATGAAATTTATACCAAATGTAAAAAAATAAATACTTTGCAAACACCTGAGTGAAAAGTATAGTTTCACAATAGGCATATTTTAAAGTGAAATTACATTGAGCAATTTGTTCATCATATGATTTTACAATAAATTTTGTTTTCAAACATCTTGGGCATTTGGCAGCAAGTGATAACATTATGTTGTAGAAAACATTTAAATATAAATAAGTACGTAATCTGGTCTGTGCTTCAAAAATATCTCAAGTTGAGATTTTCTTCAACACATTGTTTATGATCTAGAGCGCTCTTATTCATTGACCTAAATGATATAGATTTTAAAAATATGCTTTCATTAGAATGATCTGATATAAATGGTAATTTTATTTTTCAAAAGGAAACAAATTGAAATTGCTGAGTTGAGGAAAATTTCAATTTGATATGTTTCCCAAAACATGGAAAGTTGGTTAAGAACCTAACAAGCGAAAACCTGGTACTGAGCTTTCACGACAAAAAATATTGGTTTGTGTTTGTTTCCGTTAATTTTACTATTCTTCAAAAAACAGGTTATAGAAAATCGGATTTTATTAACTGCTCGAGTATGGATTTAGTAATTATTACGTTATCAAACTTGAGCAGAAACATAAACACGAACTGTACTTCAAAGCTCAGCCCTACAATGTCATTGCGGCCATTTTTAATTTTCTCATTCAAAACATTTCGTTCTTGCCAAAGTTCGCAGTCTTCAAAATTTGTTGCATGACAATCTTTGACTT
>JAIFHC010000800.1:0-50000 GCA_021229015.1 Solen grandis | reverse complement strand
TTGTGTTAGTAGCAAGTATCAACCGGGACGCTGTCTACTACTGTAACACAAACATGTAGAATGATTGCTTACTGATTAATTCATTTAATAGCGTCTTGCCTGCGGTCGATCAACCTCACTAATGTTTGTTTATATCAAAAGTAACCGAACAAATAATTGAAGAATTAAAATAACCATATCATTATTATTTATATATATATTACTTTAAATGTCCATTGAAAGTGAGCATAAATATGTACATGTATTTGTTTTCCAATTCCGTCCAGGTCTCGCTGATGTCTGATTGGCCGCGCGCAACTTCAGAAAATCGATATGGGTAAAGAATAAGCTGCCAATCTCTGTTTATAAGTCTATCTTCGAATGTACGAGTAATACAAATGATTGTCCGAATGGGCTTAACATGAAGGAGATATAAACAAATTAAGTGCAAATGTTGGAACGATCGCTACCAATTTTATTTTCCCCTACACATGAGTGTGTGTGTAAGAGAGAGAGAGAGAGAGAGGCATATTTTCATCAGTTTACTTAAACAATAATATTTTGATTACAATCACATTTCATATACCACAGAATAATAAAACGTCGTGACTAATTGGTAAAGTACAAGCTGCGGTTCCGATCATCGTGGGTTCGAAACCACTGGGGGCTAGAAATATGTTTTCATTGTTGGTCATACTCAGGAACCGTCGAAAGGATTAGTATAAGTTGTGAGGACTTGTTTCCCAATCGAGGTTAAATGAATAAGAAAACTGATAAATATTTATACTAATCTGAAATCATACATTCGAGATAAATTCATATATGCAAAAAAAAAGGTAAAATAGTGCATGTTAGAAGCATCCATATAACAAAGGACCGCAGCATCTAAATGTGTCATCGCTTTAATTTCAAATCATTTTCATTAAACAGCAATTCGGGCTTTGTATTGAACAGGTTGTCTACAAAGATATCTATTTCAATACTGTATACATAAAGAAGAAAAGTATATGAATATTACATGATACGTTCTTTGCGAAATAAGACGTTGGGGCATTCATTTGGAATATAAGTTTACTTTGAAAGATTGGTGCTGGTTTGAAATAATGATTTTTTATGTATTATTTTCGTTTATATTTTGAATTTATGTAATATATCGCAAGCGACGCGAAGCGGAGCGCTGCGATAAATCCATAAAATTTAAAATATAAACGATAACATATTTACAGTTTGTCACGTACGTCATACAACTTTGCCTTTTACCTCGCTTAATGGACCCGACTCTCGTTTGATTGACGGCACACGTGATGGTTCAGAGTCATAATCATTGGCATCGTCGAAAACCCACGTTATATATTCCGTTATCACTTCTGTATATACCGTGGGATATTAAGCTGGCAAAACTTCATTTTCTTTAATATAAATTAGCTACTTGTTGACCAATGAATTAACGCATTGTATTTTGAATAATCTTTGTTGAAATTTACAAAAGCAAAATCTGATTCCTTGTTCCCGCAAGATAAACAGCAACGCTTAGGCGAGGAGCGTGACTAAATGATAGAACAAAGCTAATTTTCAACATCCCGCGCCGTTTCATTGGTCAAATGATCCCTGCTGTCAGCGCGGGTCCAATGAACTGCGTAATCAATAATTCATGAGTACGAAGTTTTGCTAACCAAATATCCCACGGTCGATTAAAAAGCAAAGCGTATTGAGCGAACGTGGGTTTTCCGACAATGTATCACTGGGTAAATTTCAATAGGCTTCATGCAAAATATGGCGCAATCAATCGCCGCCGAAGTAAGCTCCGCCCATTATGTCCAAGTATACACACTCATACTTCTCCATATTAAGACCTCACGGATCTTTATATACAATATATTTTTTTCAAATTTTGAACGAAATGCAAGCATGTCATTGGACAATTAAGTAAGACAAATTGTTATTGAGTTTACCGTCGCCGCGGTAATATCTTCGCGACACAAAGCCAATCGATGGAGTCCCCAAGTGCACATAAGTTATTGTTAAGTAACAGTTAGAATTTACAATGGATCAAACTAGAAGAAAATTTATTTATGAGTTTCAACTTTAAGCGACCTAAGAGTACTTACGTATATATTTCTTCAATATTAATGCGAAATTATTTCTTTGTGAAATTAATGTAAATAAATAATGATATGTATTCCTCTCCAATGTTACCGGAATTGCAAATATTTTTTATTGTAATATAGAGATAATTGCCGTCAAATTAACCAGAACAAAGATTTCGATAAGGACATTGTAATCAAAAAGCTTGGCAACGAAATACCTAGATCTGTAATGTTTTATTTGATCCATTTTTCAGTCAATGTTTGAAATATTGTAAATGTTGAAAAATGTACGCAAAACAGAATGAAAATTTTAAGATTAAGCTTTTGTTCATTTTCATGGTCTATCCACAAAGTTTAGAGTATACATATTGTCAGGCGTAACACAACACGTATTTGTCTCTTAAATAACACATGTTGTTATTGTCGTAAATAAAATCCCTTTATTTGTGGCAATGTAATGCATATGCATATATAATTGACAATCTAATCATTCAATTGAGGTTTAACTTGAAGCTTAAATTTCACCAAACACATGTCAAATAATATGTATAGATTTAGTTGTTAATTATGAGACTTTTAGCTTTCCAACTATATTCTTTATAACGTCAAAAAGAAATATATCAGTCCATATGATTGTTATGAATAGTTTCATATAAAACACTGTCACCTACATCTTTAAATAAATAATGAATACATTGGCGTTACCTTTTAAAAGTATTGCGGGAGTCATTCGCATTTAAAATAGGTGCTGTCTGTGGTGAGGACAGAACGCTGATGGCAACATGACCTCTGTTTCACCATTTTATTAGAAATTTATACCAACATCATACTTGCTATCTATTTTAAACTGAGAAAGAAATGTTCATTTCATTCATCAATTAAAATAATGATACAAAACATTTTATCTGCAGAGTTATGCGAGTCTTCATGATTTCACGATACGTAGCTTGTATAATCAATATACAGTTCCAAAATATAAAAACTGTCCTCGTATATAAGGAAAAGTGAAGCTCAACCCTCATAGATGGGTGCCGGTGTTCCTTTGGCTCCGAGTCCGGTCACCCTGAATACAGACCCGGCAAGCGGTGTTTTCTCTTGCTCTTCCTCAGTCATGCCGTATCTTGAACACGTCACAAATAGCTGGTCAAAGTCCTTGCCACCGAAACAACATGACGTGATCCTGAGTGCTGGGAAACGGATGGAACTTATTTCCTTTCCTGAAATGTGGAGGACACTATATATATATATATATATATATATATATATATATATATATGCACACAAGAAAACTTGAAGCAAGCGTAAAAGAAATGACCCGAAGTGCAATTGTTTTTGGCGTGATTCTCCGTGATATGGTATCCTTTTCGCTGCTCTACTGGTACCTGTTTCTTCACTTAACGCAGTAATGCATGTAAAAAAAATGACGTTAATGAAGTTTCTTTTGAGCTGGAAAACATGGTAAAGTTACTCTGTAAGCCTTGTTTATATAACGTCTGAACGGCGAAACTCACCTGATCCAGGATCAAAGCGGATGACTTTACCCGCATTGTAACACGCTACCCAGAGCTTCTCATTAGTGTCAATTGACATCCCATCCGGAAACACAATCGTCTCATGACTCAGATCTATTGCAACTCGCTCGTTGCCTGGTATTGAAAAGCAAATGAATAATCTACTCAATAAACTGAATTACATGTATATAATTGTCAGTTATCTTTAATAATAAACTAATAAAAATAGACAGTGTTAAATTTCATTTTAGTTGAAAAGTCTCAGATCGGCATTTATAATGCAAGAGAAACACACAATCTTGTACTGATCTAGATACATGTATTAATTTACATTATATCTGATTATTTTATGTTCGTTTGAATACGTGAAAAAGTATACAACGACATAGAAACAGGAAACCATGTCTCACTCATTGTTCCAGTGGTTATGTCAAAATCGTATGCCCATACTTTCCGAGGAATGGAGTCAATATAATACATGGTCTTGTTGTCAGCAGACCAGGCAAGGCCATTGGAAATAGTAACCCCTTCCTTATGTTTCTTCAAGGTACCGTCCAGTTCGACACTGTACAGCGACCCCTGGTGTAACTGCGGTTTGGTTGGTACTACCTCTTGACCCATTGTACCTGAAATCACCACTGCCTATATATGATCCAATATAATCATCATGTAGTGACAAAGGGTACTCATTAGAACCATTCCTATTTTCGTTCAAACTCTTTAACTGAAAAGCTCAATGTGTGCTTTATTTTGAGCCAAATAGATTATATAATTTAAACAGGAATTAAAAACGGTTTATTTGTAACGAGTATATGTTTATTCAAAAACGAAAGTGTGCATAGGGGAAAGCCCTGTTCACATATTCCCATCTGCAATGTAATTTAAGTTAATTGAAGCCTTCAATGCAAATTTACTTACATACGCAAAAGGAAGGTACATGTAGTTGCATTGTGTAGTCATTAGTTTTGTGATCAAACCAGTCAGTAAACATGGATGATATTATTAGATTCAAGAGGCGCAAGTTGTTTCCATACTGCGTATGTGCAAATACGACATATGTACTTACTAACATTTGCGCTTGATCACCACTATGTGCAAAAGTAAGCAAATCCTTTCCAAATAATGTCAAGTTGAACATTAATTTAAGGTCAATTATGGTTAATGTGAGTACAACTGAGTAGCATTATACTAAATATTTGACAAACTTTGGTTTGATACACAATAAAAAGTCATGCAAGAGCGCATTTTTTTTTGCTAAGCAAACGTGGTTAATGTTTATCGTTTGTCAATGATATAAACACCACATATATTTACCACACCAAAGTCTGCCGGACGAGTCACATTTGCCATCGTTGAAGCGCGTGTCTTTTCCCTCGTCCACGGTATGTAGAACAGTGACCTGTTTTGTATTCCAGTCAAAATGGGCAACCGACTGTCCGAGACCGATCATGTATCCACCCTTCCGGCTAGGGATGATGAAGGATACGGTCTTGTCTAGAGAAAAAATGAATGACTAGTAATGAAAACATCGTCGGAACCCCTAGAAATAGGCAAGAAAAAACGTCGTTTTACTGCAGTCTTTAACTAAAATATCGACCTATGAAAAAACGTGCCTTGAAAATGAAATATTCTTCGACGTGGAGGCTTGAAAGTTATTTAAACTTTTAAAAAAGGAGAAGAAGAAAAAAAAAGAAAGAAAAATTGCTTTGAACAGCAGTACTAAATGACCTCTATAAATGGTTGAACTGTTATGAAACCAATGAAATGGCGTAATTAAACACACCCTTAAAAAAAATTAAAGGCGTTAATCCCTTAAACGTTGGTATCCGACGATGTAATAAAAATAGAAAAAGCGATTTGCCAAGTGTACACGTTTGTATGATACGAAAGAAATCCAGAAAGCAAACATGAACGAGGTTTAAGTATTAATCAAAGAATCCTCAGTTTGAATATTTTGACTATTAAAAAAGACTATGTCATAAAGCAAAACTGAATGTATATTTTGCATTTATCCACGGCGTGATATTACAGTGAGGCCGACCTTTATCTGCCTCATGTAGATAAAGTCCCAAAAATGACTGAACTATGTTTTTCATTACTTAAAACCCAAGCATGAATCACACTGAATGTTTGCGAACTGTAATACATCTAAAAAATATGTCGAAAAATAAAATTGCTAAATCTTCATGACCACAACTTTTACTAGAAAGCGATCGAGGGCCACATACCAAATTGGTAACTGTCATTTTCTCCAGTTGTAGAGTCCCATCTGTGGACCACGCCCTTGGTAATGTCCACATACAGCAGGCAGCCAGTCCTCTCGTCCCAGTGTGGCCCCTCCCCCGTGGTCTCACAGATGTTCTTTATCAAAGTCTCCACTGACATGGTTACCAGGGTATTCAGTTGCTATACGACTACATTTGAAATCAGTTGGGTTAACATGCTTAACATTTACGTCTATAATGAGATATTGTTTAATACCATATAAGTTAATAAATACGTTTGTGACATATACCAATTAAAATCATATTTTAGCTCATTTAAGATAACTTGCATAAATATTTTAAAGATAATTCAATCTACGTCCAATATTCTTAAATGCACAGGAAATCCAGACTTATTGAAGCTTTAGAGCATTCATTTGCAAAATTAAAAATAAAAACAAAGATTTACAAATTATTTTTCATGTCATATTTCCAAATGAAAGCAAACTTACCAATATGTTTCCTCTCTGTCAAATACATCAATGACCTTGATGACTTGTGTAACTGTACGGTGGAATGAGATATTTGAACAGTTAAACCTTATCAAACTAGGTCAGTTAGTATCCCTGTTGAATCATTTTCCACAACACGGGTCTTCCAGACAAACATTTGTATCTTCCAATTACATACCAGCTTTCACGACATTTCAAGTAAAACAAAAAGATATTTCATTAAAGACACGAATACACAGTATTCCTAATATATAGTCATTATAGACGGAACACGAAAAAATCGTCGAGGTATTCCAAATGAAAAACATGTTATGGTATTGTTTAAGGTAGTCCACCTATCACGTTAAATTGTGATCATGGATCATCAAGTGATCGTAGGAATTTTATAAAGTAAATGCAAGCCTTTATAGATTATTGGCAAAAGAGTCTTTAACTCCAAGTCTGTGGATGCTTTCATCTGCACTGAAGTCTTTTTAAGCATCTGAAGGACCATGATTGTAATTTAATGATGGGCGGATTACCTGAATTCTCCTTTTTCACATTGACTTTTTATCGTTATTTGATAAGCTCTAAGTTGAAAGTTCCGCATAATTAAAAATAACTATATACACAGAATTCAAAACTACTTTCACGACATTTGATAATATAATGTGTGATTGATTACACCGTTTATTAACGTTCACAGGCGATAAGAGAAGGATGTTTCATTGTTGAGAGAAAGTCTGAAGCAAAATCTGTGTTAACGTTTTATAAAAATGGATAAATAATTATATAAAAAATTAAACCAATTTTAAAAAAAAAAAAAAAAATAAAGTGAAATTAGAATAAACGTTATGAATTTATCTTATTAATCACAAAACATTTCACACTGTATTTCTGCACGTCGCTTATTATTTAATTTGACACATTTTGAAACACAAACAAACAAAGTGTTACGTCATGCAATTCTTTATCAAGCAAGGTACCGATTAATTGACAGACCTGTACATAGGTATACCATCTGAAAATAATATCTTTATCCAAATGATAAATCAGTGATAATTACTTTGTATAAGCGAGAGAGAGATTGATGATTTGACTTTCACGCACAAATTACTCGCGTTTACAGTTTATTTGACACAGAAGATT
The DNA here is from genome assembly GCA_021229015.1 of Solen grandis. Lineage (NCBI taxonomy): Eukaryota > Metazoa > Mollusca > Bivalvia > Adapedonta > Solenidae > Solen > Solen grandis. The sequence continues at coordinate 42,579 of JAIFHC010000800.1, read as the reverse complement.
AGATTAATATTGAGTGAAAATACTTCAATTTAATGAAATACGCCCGGATTGATTGAAAACATATCACTTTAAAGCTTCTTTTATGAATTTTAAAATGATTTGATTACGGTTTTGCAATCTGACAACTTAAAGATTTGTTCGGTCCAACGTTCATCCCTATCACCAATTGTTGACAGAAGAAAGTTATTATTAAAGATGCAATACTACAGATACGTCAATTTAGCTCGAATATTTTGAAACTCTTAGTTTGTAACAAATCATGGACATTTATCATCTATGATGGACCTTCGGTAAAGAAGATTTTCATAAAATCTCGCCTGACCCCAAGGTTATAAACATTTTTCGAGCTCAACTCGAATTTGTGCTCAAAGTTAAATTTTACTAGTCAGTTAAGTTTTTTTCAAATGTTACTATACTTTATCTGTTCCACAGTTAGCCCCTACTACAATTGACATAAATTCACTATCAAAGTTACTAAATTTTTGATATACATAAAATAAGCAAACCAAGTTTCAGTCTCAAACTGAGTTGAGCTGGAAAAAGTTTTATAACCTCGGGGCCTGATCTCTAATATCACCTACGGATTATCTATAATACTGTAATCGTATAAACAAGAACGGAATTCCACGGCCACCGATTCGGCTCTTTCAAACATATTCCGGAAACTGCTTAATTTACATAAATATAAATACAAGCCATCTAAAAACAGAAGTGCACGCACCACCTCATCTCAACTTAAATATTTCTCCGATGAATAACAAGTGATATGCAACTAGAGAATACATTAATTCATTTTCTCTAAAGAACTGTTCTGGCTTAGGTGGTTTATATACTTTTAGTATAAACAAACATCTCAACTTTCACAAGGGAATCCAATCTCCCTGCAGAGTTGTCGTTCGTTCTTCACATCTCTGCAATGGGCTCAATGACAAGAATCTTGTCAAAACAGAAAACACTCATTTAACGCGGATTTAAGTGTATTTTACGGATCTAAAGTATAGAAACATTGTTTGAATACTTTTTGAATCATCATAAAACGTATGTAATAATATTAATTTTAATTGTTATTATCGGAACTATATTTTCTGCCTTATTTCTCCGATGGGAACAATCCGCAAACGCTCGTCTGCAAATTTAAATATTTACAGGTTCAGCCGGATATCGTAATTTTAAGCCAGCTTTTTATTTTCATAATTTGTAATTTTAATGACCCATTTCGATCAGGATCAGTGGTGCTATTTATATATATTTCACAGTTTAAGGAGCCTATCTAGTCTCCTTCAAATTAAATATTTGAAGAACGGTCCGGATGACGTCATATATTTGGAACTACTTTCTGAGTCCACCACAGAGGTGAATGTAATGTAAGTCGATGTGTAAGAGAGTGAAGGGAATCGTGTAACCGCGCATGGGGACATGGGGACATTCGCCAGACACCTGCTTGGTTACAAACGCTTATGGATGTCCTACGAGCGTTGTAGAGCTCGATCGATTCCGGAAATCTTCGTGTGAATATTCGGGAAATCTAAGTGAAGGGGTAGGAGAATTAATATCCTACAGTCATTTAATATATTGGTGATTCTATCGACATCAATCGGGCTAATCGCTTGACCTACAGAGGCAATATTGCATATCGTCAAAAGAAAGATTGGATTTTCATATTTTCACATTATTTTCTGTATAAATTTTTTGGGGTAGTATTGCAATATAAAATATTAAAATACTGTATGAGAATATAGCGTGCAACATTCATATTATCATGAAGCAGGAAGATTGTAAAAGACAAAAAAAAAGCCGACTGTTTGACTGACAACTACACACGAAATTTCTAAACCAAGGATATAGAGAGAATTCATTTATAATTTTGTAAAATGTGTTAAATCTTCCAGTAGTAATGTTACGGTTTACGGCGAACTTGCTCGATATCCACTGATCATTGAAAGATATGTTCAGATAATTAAATACTGGTTTAAGTTTATGTCATCAGAAAATATAGTTCTTAAAGCAATATATTCTATTCTATTACAAGACTTCCAAAAAGGATATGATAATTGGTTAAAGAGGGAATAAACAAATACCTGATGCTCATGGTATTGGGAATATTTGGTATGATCCTTGTAGTGTAATTAAAAAAATGTTTATGTTTTCAAACAACGTGTGACTGATACTTTTTTGCAATCCTGGCATGCTGATTTGTGTAATAATAAATGTACTTACTTTATACAAATATTCAAAACCCACTTTTCAGATGGATTCATATCTAGAAAATTTAAATACATCATTTTTATAGAGTAACATTACAAAATTAAGAATTTCAGCACTTTGCCTAAAAGCTGAAACTGCAAGATATGCGAGAGAGAGAATTGTTAGAAGTGAGCGTTTTTTGTCAAATATGCAATTCAAGAGATATTGAGAATGAATATCATTTTATTTTCATTTGTAATGCATAATCTCATTTAAGAAATAAATACATATACCAAAATAGTATAATGAAAGACCTAGTATGCATAAATTCGTTGAATTAAACTCTAATAACGCTTATATTTTGGTCAAAATTAGTACTTTTGTTTTTAAGGATAAAGAATTCGTAAGATTTATTGAATACTGTACATTAATTTGATTTTTAATAGTATTTCAATATTCAACAATATTCGAAGAATACTTTTAGAATATTTATTGTAATATATTATGTTTCTGTCTTTCTCCCTCGCATAGAACTCTGTGTTCTATGTAGTTCAGCCTTTTGGTATCGATGCTCTTACTGCATACATGCATCACTTGACCAGGTATGCAATGCACGGGGAAATAAGCTTATTTATTTGTGTAAAGCAACATAGTTGCGAGTAGTTAACGGTCATTTGGGGTCAGATTATGGGGCGGGGAATTTTACCAGTTTTATTTTATAATAGATGTTGCAGTACAATGGTTAGTGAGCGATAATTACAAGATAAGCGATTTTGCTGCTCACATTTTTTGATATGGTCGCGCATCACATTAATATTCTTTTAAGACTTATAGTCTTATCTAACCAGTTTAGATAAAAATATGATTTTTATCACGATCATTTAAATAATCTAAATCATGTGGAAGGCCTGCCGGCAGATCGTTCGGTAGGCTGTTTGAAATCAATGTTTGATTATTCATTTATTTTCTTATACATATGGGTTTTTATTATAATCATATAGATCTATTTGTATTACCTATAACATGAAAAACACATGTGAACCAATTATTTTCAGATTTTTTCAATCAAAATCATCGTAGAGGCACTGTTTTATAGGAGAGGATAATGGGGCGCAAATGAAAAAGGCACACGCTTACTGATGGAGGCGTAGAAAATTGATCTTAAATAAGATTTTTTTCTATTGTTTATATGAAGATATTATATATCGGATTTTTTCACGAAGAGAATACAAGAATTTCCAAATACATGTATGCTGAAACAATTCGGCTGACAACCATGCAGACAGGAATATAAAGGTTTGGTTGATCAGAGATTTATTTTAACCTGTTGCACAAACATTATCAGCTTCTTTTCAAATATTTAAGATACATAGCACGAAGCTACAATATATAAATCTTAGTATTTACATCTCTGATTAAAAGATCGGGTTCGGAGGTAAAATTAGATGAACAAGGCCGTTGCTTTATGGTGGAAACCACGACTCGTTAAGGTATTCGACCGCTTATGGCTATACATACATATCATTACGATTAAACAAAATTTGGTTGTATCCACCATCAGAGCATCTAGTCAGTTTATGGCAAATTATAGAGATCGCAACCTATCATTTTTTTCACATCCCTTAACCAAAAATATGACTTAAGTTTTATGTTTATCTTTCCAAAGTCAATATTTCGTAACGTTTTAATGTTGATTATTCGCATATCCCCTATTGGTTTGTATCAGCAACCATATTACATTTATGTTCTTGAACATTTGTTCTACTATCTTGAATTAATTTACGTCATTTATGAAGTAAGACCGATGGGCAGAAAAAAATTTAGTCTAATGCAAAGTAAAGTCAGGGCATTTTTTTAGCCAAGATTAAAAAAATCATAAGTGGCAAAGAGCGCACTTACGCTTGTTTGAATTTTATTTGTAAATCATACTATCAATCTTGCAAACACTTCGGAAAACACATAGATAATGTAATAAATCTATTTATGTTGTTGTTGTTGTTGTTGTTTTACCGTATTAACAAACTTAAATTACGGTTGGTTAAACAAGGACATTGAAGCCACGTGCGCACGCGACATAAATGCATATAAACATCCCGTTATACAGAATTAAATATTGGCGGAGAAAAAATCAAACAGTACATACTTTGATGCAAAGATTCTCTTTAAGACTGAAAAAAAAATCATGACAAAAAACAAAAACAACAAACTGCGATCATGGTTTTAAATTTCGTGATATTTTAATGTTCCCCTCCGTCAGTGCAAACTGCCGGTCTAAAACCAGATGGTTGCCGAATAACTAACATGTTGCTTGTTGGTTAAAAACATAATTTTCGGCGGTCAGCACATTTTCTTCTTAATTCTCTTAATTAAATGTATTATATACAATGTACTAGAGGGTGTGAGCATGGTCAATAGTGTCGAGAAATGGTTTAACAACAGGGTTATATATGCTCTCAAAATTGTATTTGTAACGTGTATAACTGATACAAGTTTATAAGCCATGATCGGCAGGTATCGACTTAATACATATCAATATTTGACCATATTACCTAAACAAAAGTCAACACGTTTGTTTCTTTTCGCAAGTTTTTATTTATACCACTAAAAATTTCTTCTCTTCTACAATTCTTCTACATGTACTTACTGCGTTGAAAAAATATTTGAGTCCGTTTCCCTGTAAATTCAGTTAAATGAAACTGAATCTTACATATCCAAATTAACTATGTCAAAGAAGTGATAAAAATAATTTCTTTTTTATTTTATTCATGATGGGAAAGTTTTGTAACGTCTCTGTATATATATGTAGCATGAGGAGACCCTGGTTTCCATCACTCATTATATAATTAAAGTAAACAGTATGTGTTCCAAGGCATGCCATTATCCGATTTGTATATAAATATTTTTTATTCATAAATATTCTTTTCAAACTCTGAAAAACTAATACTGATAAAAAAAAAACCTGATCCCAATTATAAAAATAAAAATAAAAAGTATACGACAGCACGTGATTGGAGGAATTCATCATTTCCTAATACGTTTCCAGCTGTCTAAACATTTACATGTATCTGTTTTCTGACTACGACATTTATTGTCTAAACTGCATTTTTATTTTCAATTTTAATCTAGGTTCAGATATTAAATTCCTTGTCGACATCATTAGAATATCATGGGGAAAAAAAAAGCAAAAACACCAATCCGGAATATGAATGGATACATCAGTCGCCCGTGTGGTAATAAATGGTCGGTCTGAAAAGGAAAAATAGGTACATGTAATAAAAAAATAAAGAATATACTTAAAAACTGAACATATTTTTTTTGTCTGTGACATGATTTTCTAAAGTTAAAGTTATAAATATATTGAAAAAGGGTTAAATTTGTTGTTTAAAATGACTTATATGAATAATTATTTCATTGTAATATAAATGCCAATCAACACCTAATTAGCGAACTTAAAATAAGAAATGAAAACGCACGCGCACTGTCGCACGAGCTAAACCCTCGTGAGATGGGCAGCTGTATTTTCACTTTACTGATACATAATCGATCGCAATTTCATTAATACTCACCCTTTCTTGCTTATATTAGGTTTCCACACTGATATTATGACGAACTTTGAGTATGTGGAACTTTTTCCAACATAACGTTATATTTGACGATACTATATTAAAGGAGATATATGTATTTGAAAACGTGACTTTGCGAGAATTGGACAATTTGTTATGTGCTTTTGTGGGGTTAAGACTAGTTGGCAATCTTTGTTTAATAAGTATTTGGTCGGGCTACGTAAGTAAAAGAACAGCACAACACGTCGTTCTTATAGACAGAAATAGTGTCTCTCCTCAATCTGACCAAAGGGACATAAACAAGAAATATCTTTAAAAAAGATATTCGGCGTAGGATGAAAGAAAAACGAGATTTCCAGTCTTCTAGAACATTCCGAGGAAAAGCGCGCGAAAGGCCGACGCACAACAAATTTAGTAGAAATAGTTCAGTATTTTTTCTATGAAATATACTTATTTATAGACGGTAATACAAAAAATTATATCTGTAAATAGGCTTGTTTGATATTTGTTCATATCATTATTGCATATGACAATTATGATATAAAAGCGTTATTAGTTGTTTTGGTTTTGGCGAATTAATTTTCAATGAGAGCATCTCGGCAGGCTGGAAGAATTCAATATACATAGTAATTAAGGGGTTTCATGTCATAACACGGTGGATTCTTTTTTGTTGTTTTAAATCATTTTCACAAAGTAGCATTCCTCAATTGATGGAAAAGGATTGTATTTAACTTACTGAAATCACTTTCATGTTTACATCAAAAAGAAAAGTAATAACACCAAGCTGAATGATAAATACAAGCTGCACCCCTTATTTACAGTAATTTTATAGTCCATAACGATGCGTTAACCAATAAAAGGAGTTATTTTATTCAGCTTAGAATTATTTACCGCTGTTAGCGTACATTTGATTGGTTTAAGATGCGAGTTGAAATCGAAATTATACAGCTACGCCGAATAATCGTGAGAAACCCCTTTGAATCTGACTAAAGTGATCTCCGATATAAATATATATATATATATATATATATATATATATATATATATATATATATAATTATACGCTACGCTACATACCGAGGGAAGATCTGTTGTTGTTGTTGTATTGGGTTTTACCGTCGCTGCGAAAGTATTTCAATCATATAGCGACGTCCAGCTAATAACAGGTGGAGGAAGACTCCGAGTACACAAAGGTACCCGGGTAGAACCACCGACATACCGCAAGCCAGCTGGAAGGCTTCCTCAGAAGATCTGTACTTTAGTCAGATTGGTCTTTCCTGGAGTGTACAATATGCATATATGTGTAATTTCCTGACAACATACCTTAAAACAATAACAATGAAATATGTGTCAAGTAAAAAAAAACATTGGAAAGCACAAGACAATGTCAAAACAATCGGAACGCTGACAAAGGTTAAAAGAGGTTAATAGGTGGTTAAAGGGAGATAACTCAATTACGTTATTCTTAATATTAAAGACCAAGTATATCTCTTCCGACCAAATGTGTTTATGTATTCGTGAACATTTTAAGGGCGATTCCTCCGGCAATGGGATATTTTGTTGTCCCTGTATGTCTTTATTCATCCATTCCACACAAAATAAGACCAATTTTATGAAAATCTATCACTGATCAAAGGAGTTAAGGCAATTGAAAGGAAATAATGTTCGATTTCAAGGGAAAAAACTTACCTCCCTTCTTATTAAATATAAGGTTGTTGATTTTTTTAAATTCGTCAGTTTTTCGGTCAAAGCAACGTGCCGGATACCTTTGGATGAAAATAACTTTTAACTGTTTTACGCAAAATTTAATACAGTTACATACACTTTAGGAATGTTCACGTGACATGATACTATTACTGTATTTGTTCACATTGTAACACTTACACAGCATCCGAATGGCCCAGATGGCCGATTGGTTAGAGAGTCCTCCCGGTTATTGAGAGGTCGTGGGTACGGTCCAGGGCCGCCGCGACTTAATGATACTGGTATATCTCGCTTGTGGTTGCCGCTCAACACCATATGAGTAGCTTCATGGCTGCCTGTCCAAGAGTTAGGATGATAGGACGGGGCGTGGTATTCGGCGTCATATCGCAGTGACACAGCACAATATCTATTTATTTACATATTTTCTTAAATATTGTCGCTGGATCATAAAACCAATCCAAACGAACAAATTCTGTTTCTTTATAGTCATCAGAAATGTTTGCACCTTACTTATTATTACACTTAAGAAGATAACTATTCTTAACGTTGCCGGAAACCAGAGCATGAGCATCTATTTCATGGCATATGTATTATGAAATAAACTATCAAGCTCTCCAATGCTAATAATGTAAGAATGGATGTCTGGCAATTTACATGTACTACCATTCTGACATTAACACGACAAATGACGTTTATTTCAAGAGCAACATCTCTAACACTTAACAAACTCACCTGTATTTTATTATATTACTTTATTTGTTACTGTTGTCCACAAAAAAAATGTGTTAGAGGGTAAATAATGCACAAACAAGTATAATTGTCCTATTAACAACGTTTTGAGCATTCAATTTTAACTTATGTGGTTAATTTATGGTCTAAATAATAGTTATTTGTTTTCTAAATATATCACTGTTAAGTGTATTCTTGTTTCATGTTCTAACGTTTTTATATAAATCTAGTCCTTACACTCTCTTTAGGCCAATAAAACAAAGTGACAACGGGCTAAAACACTCTTTGTTTTTGTTCTTTCTGATACATAAACACATATCTGTTAGGCTATGCGTTATATGGCAACGTATGACGTCATTGACGTAAAGGTCGACAAACATCGGTAATTAATCACGACGTTGCGTACACACGAGCGACACTTATACCTGTTCACAAGGCGAAGAGGACTCTCTCGACAAGAAGATGGTCTCTCGCCTACGGAGAATTTTTTGTGTGTGTGGATATCGCTCCTGCTTAATCAGTGAATTTTGAGGCAGAGCATGGATTTGGATATAGGGGATGCCGTTTAAGCTAAGTGATTTTTAAGAATATGTAAAAAAATGTGTCGGTACTTATTAGGATAAATACACATGAATGGAATATGGGGAAATTTGAAAGTATTCTTTGGAGCCTAAATGTATTAATGACAGTGTATTATTTTAAGGAGCTCACAGTCAGGGCAGAGATAATCTCGAAGGAGACGGATGCTTTTCATACGTGGGGAGGGGGACAAGGGTTACGTGCGGGACGCAGGTGTCATGATTGGTGTAATCTGATGTCCGAGATGTGTCGAAATGGCGGCACGTGTGTCATGGACAAAAACACGTGTGAGGGGAAATGCGTTTGTCCCCCTAGCTGGACAGGACAATGGTGCCGGGAGCCAATTCAGTTTGAATCTACTCAGATTATGACAAAGATGGGAATTGATCCCGGCCTTGCTGAAGCAGTGGGTGCCCTTGGTCCTACACCTGATCATACTTTCAAATCGAATAAAGGTCTCATCAGTGGTGCGACAAAAGCATCACTGGCATCTTCTATAGGTGGAGTCAACAGTAAAGCAATGGATCCTGATGTACCTCAAGACCCTTTAAACAGAGAAACATGCTTAAAAGAATGCATTGACGGAGAATGTGTTCAAGTGAATGAGATTTATAAATGTAAGCAAAGAGTTGATGCTTCTGACAAAAATGCTGAGAGAATTTGTGGTCCTGGCTTTGTGTGTGAGCGTGGTGTTTGCGACAAGGAAGCACTGAAAAGATTCTCATATACATGTATATGTGAGAGTAGCTATATCGGTCAATTCTGTAACAAGAAGTGTCCTTTTGATTGCGGGGACCATGGATTTTGTGACTTTGACGTCGATAACAGCCAGTACAGATGTTTCTGCCTCTGGAACTACACCGGGCTGAATTGCTCTGAACCAGTGCCTGAAATAGAGGGTAGGTGTTCAAAACTAACATATTTTGTGAGTCATCTGCAAATCCTATATAAGTCCTCAATTGAGATACATGTAATGAGAAATCATGGGCTGTTCAAGCACTTGATATCAACCTAAGCAGATCTTTCTTCAGTACTACGCCTGGAGGTTATGTACAAAAATCCTTTCAATAGTGAAAACTCTGTGTTTCAAAATCTCCTTTTTAGGTCTGTTTATGCTGATATTAATGATTCTAAAGAGTTGGTGTGGAATGGAAATCCTCTGATACTGATGATAATTCTTCATATGAGATGATGTATTAATATATTTATTTGATTGCTCTCTCGACGATTTTCATCTTATTCAGGAAATACATCGAAATCCTTGACATTTCGACTAAATGCGAAGTGGTTTTGTGAATGAAAGGGCAATAGGTAATTTGTCATTGTAGAATGCAGTAACCACAAGAAGCCAGTGCCCTTTATTCTAGAAACACAATAAAGACTCTTATTGCTAAATGTCCTGATTAACAACCATAGCCATCACAATACTATTTGAACAAGTTATCGACATTTCAGTGTCCACTTATGTTTCTCCATAAACTGTTAAATGTCTCGTATATAATCATTATAAATGACCGTCTGAAGTTTATTTCTGATATGTCGTAAAATATCCCTTTGTATCTCAATCTTATAACTTTCCCGCGCTCATGTAAAGGTAGCTTAATTTATTGAATACCAGTTTTGGGTGTTGTTGTTTTTTATATTTGATGTTTACGGAACAAACAACTGTTTGCCAGTAAAATTGCTAGAAAGGACAAATAAAATGTTCGGGGAAATCTCGAGGCTCAGACACCGAGAGTCTCCCCTCCCTGAAACTTACCATTATTCATTTGTTTCCGTTGTGTTTGTGAAATCTCGAGGATCGGACAACCGAGAGTCTCCCCTCCCTGAAAGTCAAAGCCTATGTATCCTCATTTATTTGAAATGAACGAGTATAAAATAATGTTTAAATAAAATTGTGTTTAAATAAAAAAAAAATGAGCTGTCTCTTAGAGAATATCGTAAAAAGTAAAAACAAATTACTGGTCCCAACCATCAAAGAGAAATTAATATAAGATGTAATGACATGTTTTCCACTTGATGTAGAATAAATAATTTTAATAAATAATTGATATAAATACGTATTTCTGTAAGTTGAGTGTTCATTCTTTAATTGAATAAAATATATGCATTGTAATTTATTCCGTAAGTAAAATATTAAATTTTAGAAATTCACAATGTTGTAAATTCGATTTCAAAACTCAGTTTGCATATCCTAAATATACATTGTTTTCGAGAAATTTGAAATTTCACTGTAGTATAACTCAGTTTCAACAACTCTTAACATTAATGACTATATTTATAAGTTTCGTTAAATGGCAATGATTTTAATTTCGTTAAGTCACTTTATCCTGAAATTGGGCCAGCCAGTTTGGAATTAGCCTATCCTTAACGCTAAGAGGGACATATACCAAAGCATTTAAGGTAAAGTCCCTGTAATGGTTCCGCTACATTTCGGACCTCATGGCCTTTCACGGAGATAACCAAGGTTGCCTAATGTTTCATTAGGGTACCTTGGTTACCTTGGTAGAGGTTAAGTGGTCCAAGACTATTTTCGCAACTAGCGACCAGGGCTACACCGGATAATGGAGAGGGTCAGTTTCTTACGACTCGTTTTTTAATGATAGAGAAATAAGTATATTCTACTATAAAATTGTGACTTTTAGGGCAATCAGTAGTTTTCTGATTTAAAGAATTACAAGGGTTTGTATAACACAGAGCTATGGAATGTGAAAAGGAAACGTGGTAGATCTAACTAGATTTCCTTAATTATCATTAATGATTACAATAATATAAACCTGTTTTCTTCTTTTTCTTGTAAAATTATTAGTATCATCATTTACAATACATAAAACTATTCGAAAAACATCATCTGTCACATACATATTTACGCAATCTTGACCCCAACCCTCACAAAAACATAAATAATGATGTGTACGGTACGGTACACGTGTACGGCTGGAAGTGCTGGGTTAACATTATACATTGGGCCTTTTCTCCACGATTGACTGGCCTATAAACAGTGCATCATCATTACTAAGCCCCCGCGGCAATGCGGAACGACGGTATATGTCAATCTTATTCCATCTATATACATACATTACCAGTGAGATGAATACATAACTACCTTTTATTCACTCCGGTGTCATAAAATAAGACTGGTTCGTCGCAATTTACATCAGTACATAACCTATTAGATTTTTCTCACTCCACCCCCCCCCCCCCTCTCTCTCTCTCTCTCTCTCTGTCTGTTACCATTTAGTACATATGATTATATATGTATTTCTCAGATATTTGTATAATCGTATACGTTTTTCAGAGATGAATGGATAAGGTTTCGTATGAGTTAATGTGGTATGAGTTAATGTGTTTTTCAGTGGTCTTTAATTGCTTTTCAGATGAATTAAAAGGGCTTTATAGATGAATATACTTTCAATTGCTTTTCAGATCAGGTGAATGTATATGCTTATCAGACGATTTTCAATTGATATAATATAGTATAAGAAGTTTTTATGCGATTTTTTGATAATCTTTGTTTCCATTTAGATGGGTGGGCGTGCTAATCTGTCCCGAATTTGTTTCTATACATTCTGTACAAATACCGGTCATATATTCAACAAGGAGAAGATTGAGTTGGCAAGATATGTGGTATGTGCGGTTATGCACTTATTATATCATGAACATTATCATTATTTACATTATCGTATAATCTTGTTCTCATTACCATACTACCTCTACCTGCACTCAGATGTAGTTTGTCAACTGTTCCTTTGCATTAATGTTAAGTTTCCTAGCGACTGTGAAATATAAATCATACATACCTGTAGTCAGATAAGGATGGTACAGGTGTTCTTTTTTTTTAAAAAAGAGGTGTTTGTCTACTTTTTCAATGTCTGAAATGAAATATGGCGTAATTAATTTTCAGGAAAATACCATTTATATCAACCTTGTTAGTAATGGTTAGTAACTCATAATGACGCAAATTATGCACGTGAGCAACAAGCTGAGAAACAGACGTAATGTCGGATATAAATGATAATATTTCATCAGCAGCATTGCTTTAATCCTGACTTTGAATACCCTCGGTAACCCCTGGCCTAAATCCAGTAAGCCAAAAGATACCGTAAATTTTTTGTTATGCGTCGATAATACTTATTTGCCATTGACTAATTGCATTGCCGGTAACTTGATTGCCTTATCTACACGATAGGATGAAGCGGCCAATCAGATGGCCAATTTTTTAAATGGTAGTGGCCCAAGATTGGATTTTGAATACCTAATCTTATCACATGACATTTCTCGTTTCGGGTGAAATATATACACTATATTTTCGTCACATTGCATCTGATAGGAGAATAAAAGGAATATTTATATAAATTGAGTTTCGCATTAAGCTCATATGCGTGAAGGTGAAATGACAATGTTTATATATTTATGAAGTTCGGTCAATATTCGAAATCATACCACGTTTTACTATTAATAAATTTGTGGCAATCTTTAATGCGTTATATTCAAATTTAAGGGGAGAAAATGATATGCAGGATTCCTTTTTAAAATATCAAGCACCAAACATTATGACTAAGCCATTTTCACATGCATTTATAATATACGTCTCTCCCCTGCTATTGTTTTATGTACAAGTTTAAGATATGAGTTACATTTAAATCCATTTCACCTTATTCTAGGAAAACTGTTAAAAGGGACACATATCGGATATATGCTAGGATAAATCAGGAGGTAGATAATATTAGCCTGTTTATACGATTGTAAATCGGAAGAAGTCAAGTGACAAGATTCTCAGCTTTTCATAATAAACATGCTAAGCCTAACTTAAATTCTAACATGTTGTCAACTTACGAGTGTGTTTTTTTCATAGACGGCCAGTTAATTTCTATTCAACATATAGTATAAACAAATAAGAAGTATAAAAAATACGAACATTGTTCATACAGTATTTGTATATTTGTATAATGTGTTTGGCGCTCAGCATATATACAGGGTAGTTCCAGGACTGGTGGATCTGGTGTCAGGATAATGTAACTTGGTGTGGTTTCATGCCACATGTCTCCGGCATGAGCAGCCCTTTCTGTAAGCCCAACATAGCACTGAGCTATTCTGATCAGCCTGTGTTCGTCGCGCGACGTGAGCCATATGTCTTTAACGATTTGCTTTAAAATACATCTCTGGCACGAATTATCTTTGGAGAAGGTCCCGCAAAAACGTTACTAAAACCCTGGTCATAGCTACTAAAATAAAACAAAAACATACACACAACAGTTTTTAATCATAAAATAAAATGTTTTCAAAACCAATGGATAGCATTTAATTTCATTTTAAAGTCATCTCGTAGTTCCCTACTAGACATGATCCCTTGAAAAATGAGGCACCCATGGGGATGGGGTAAGCTAGTTTCCTTATATATTCTTTATATATAATTTCAAAATTATATTTTGTTTGGCACTAATGATTACCTCATGTCCCTCTATGGTTATTACATAAACTCTGTCGATCACCTGAAAAATGGAGAATTCAGATGGCAAGTTGATGAGCATTATAGTTCCATGTTTTTCTGAGGAAGTTGAAAAAACAATATATTTCACATTTATCTGACACTATGCAGCTAGCACTTAAATGCAATACAAATACTTTTTGGTGCAACTGGTTCAAATGGAGTAGATTAATACTTATGAGAAAAGCATGATCGGTAACTCAATATAAAGAGATATCGGATCGTGTATTTAGGTAAAAAAGATGTTTTTGTCAAAATTAAAATAAAAAATATTGACAAATTCAGCATATATTTACAAATAAAGTTAATGTAAGGTTATTTTGCGATATGTTCGGCACAAACATGAGTAAACGAATGTCATAACAAAATTGCTAAACACTCAAGACTGTTTCAAACTAACTAAAAAAATCTGTTTTATTCTGAGTTGAGTTATTTGTAGAATGTCATTATTCAGGGCCAGGGACAGCAATTCATCTTCAACATGCTCCACCCTCTGTTCTGGGCGGAAAGCGGCCCTATAAAGTGTGAGATCGGCCATGATTGATATACATCATATAGGTGTCGGAGTCCTGAGTCGGATGCTGTGTTTTATCACCAATGTATGCTAATCACAAACACACAAAGTGTAATTATTCAAAAATAGCAATCCAATCGCACTTGTGTACTCATTCTTTTCTTTTTAATACGTACCACATATCAGTCTATTTTTAGCATATATAAGTAATTTGGCATATTGCGTCTTGTGTACTCTGCACGGTCTAATAATTATAAACAATGACATTTAAAGTCTAAATATATTTATATGCATGCATTAAATGGCTGCATGGTGGTCTATTTACACCTGAAAGGCAAACAAATACCTTCACATACACACAAGCATGTTAGCGAGCATGAAACTATCATCGTAAAAGATTTCGAGTTTGTACATTTGCTTGCAACCGGTCACACTAGCCGAGTGGTTAGAGTGTCCGGCGGTCGTGGGTTCGATCACCGAGCGTGACAAAGTCATCTAAAATGACATTCCTTGCTTTGCGTTCAGCTTTTAAAGGGTTGAACATGATTTAGGGTAGTATGACCTGTTGTAGTATTATGCAACTTTGTTACCTTGAGCAGCACAACATCTGCCTCATGAAATAACTGGGTATGAGTTAGATTCCTTCGTGACCAAGTGGTTGCAGTTAGTAACTGACTTACTGGTGTGGGTTCGAGTCCCTGTATTCCATTTAAGGAAGCCCTTCAACTGGTAGGTCAGTCGTTCAATATTGGGGCATCTGTGTACACGGGGGTTTCCTCTGTTTAGTGGATGTTCACCTCTGGTAGTCTGTGGTTCAATTTCAACTGGTATGTCAGTCTATATATATATATATATATATATATATATAGAAAAACATCAAAGACATTTGGATCTCATTGTTTCTACGTTCATTTGGACATGTTCCTACCATCGTGCAATAATAAAGAGAAGAAATGAACCTATATGTATTACAAATTACTTTTCAGAGACCTTACCATTGGAGCAAGACGTAACCTTCCATTGGTATGTCGTGGGTGTCTCTGTAGCCATGGTGATCTGCCTCATGATAGCCACCATGATGGCTGCGTACTGCATGTGGAAGCGTCGCATGGTCTTTATACTGAAGATTGTTCACTACTTTCAACACAGCGAGGAGGACGGTAAGTGTCATCCCACTCTTCCACTAGTTCTACCTATGGCGGAGAGCGGTTTCTGCAATCTTTCTGGGTTCGTTCAGATGAAAACAAGGGGGACCGCCGGGGCCGAGAGAGTAAAGTCGCTGACTTTAACGCTCACTCAGCCCCTCACCGCGTGGGTTCGAATCCCGGAAGGGTCATTCGGATTTTCATGTGAGGAAGCCTTCCAGCTGGTTTGCCGTAGGTCGGTATTTCTACCCGGATGCCTCCGTGCATTCGGGGTCTTCCTCCAGCTGTAATTAGCTGGACGTTGTTATATGACTGAAATACTCAAACTCAAATAGTCAAGTCAAGTCAGATGAAAACCAAGTTAATTTTTCCATGAAATTAAAATACATATCGTGGGATATGATTAAAAGTGTTTTTGAATACGGGGTTTTATTTATCTGGGTTGGTTGCTTATTTTATAATTTGCTTCATTTATTTTGTGGCTTTGATAAATTTAATGGCAAAACGGGTTCGGTTAAGGAGTCGTAGTAAAGATTCTTTCAAATCATGATTGCTCCAATTTCTGGTTTTATAAAATACCACAATGAACTGAAATTTATCCGTTTTAACTAAAGAACGATAATTACTATTTTGGCTATTTTCTAACTATTGTTGAACAATGTATTTTGAGTCACTAAGAGTTTATGGTATAGGTTGCTACATTTTTAGCAATTTGTTAATCAGGAAATGAGTTTGTTTAACAAATTAAACAACAACAGTGAATAAAATAACAACAATTACATACATGTCAAAAGCTAGTTAAAATGTACAAATAGCGCATGAATTATTTTTGTCTTAAAACATTTGCAATTATTCGTGCATGCTATGATGTCGTGCTTTATAAATACGTCAATTGCAAAAATAAATAAATAAAAAAATTAAAATAAAAATAAAAATCATAGATCAAGTGTATTTCATCAATTTCGTAAATATAAGAATCATATTCATGATTTGCATATCATTTTCAAGACAGCACACTCATTTATGGGTCAAACATTGATATATCAAAACAGTTTTCTTTCTTTCTTATTAATACAGAAAAGGCCTATATATGCAATTTACATACTTCCAGATGGTAAGGAGTTCGATGCCTTCGTATCGTACCGATCCTGTCCACGGGACGAGAAGTTCGTGTTACAACAGCTGTACCCTAAGTTGGAGGAAGAGTGTAAATTTAAACTGTGCATGCACTTCAGGGATTTCATACCTGGTGAAGGTAACAAACCTTGTCTTACCCTCCTTCGTGCATTCTTCTTCTGTCCCCTCATGAATAAAAACCTTTATATATCTTTTCTCTGCTCCTCTTTTCCTTCTATTTTACCTTATGGTGAATTTAAATCAATGACAAAATACGTACGCGAATAACCTGTAATACGTTTTCTTTTAGGCCGATCAGTTATATTTTCTCTAATTTAAAAATGGTTTAAGATATAGAAATTCATTATATATATTGATTTTAGAAATTTGAATAGTGCTTATATGCATCGTATCATTTTCCACTTATATTTACAGCTATAGCAAACAACATTGTAAGAGCTATAGAAAACAGCAGACGGACAATAATGGTTCTCTCCCCTTCCTACGTTAACTCCGAGTGGTGTCGCTTGGAATACCAGAAAGCTCAACACGAAATGTTGAAACTGAAACATAAAATCATACCTATCGTGCTTGATGACATCAAAGATGAGAAAAACATTGACAAAAACTTGAAAATCATCCTTAATAGTGTCACATACATAGAATGGCCGAACGATGAAAATAGCAAGAAGGTTGATAAATTCTGGCAAAAGCTTCAGCTTTCGTTGCCAAAGAAATCCGTTCCGTCATCAACTTCATCATCATCAACAGCACAGTCTGCTGTGGTGCTACAATCAGAATCCGAAACTTCACCAAGTCTTTCAGAAATCCAAATATCTGAACAATCACATTCGTTAAGCATAGAACGTGTAAATGGAAACTTGGAAAGTTCTTTAAATAACAGACAAAACTCGCCAACACCATCCTCCGTGGCTAGTGAATCGCCGCGGGTTAATAGAAAAAGGAAGGATTTTAAACATTTCATGGATAAGTTAGTACACGGCAAGTTGTTCAACCGTCAGGACAGTTCGAGCAGCCAGGCTGCATTGGTTGACGAGGTGACAGTTGCTTCTCGGAGTAGCTGTGATTCTATGTCAGAAAGCGTATTTACTGACAGTAGTGATTCTCCTTGTTCCACTCCCGGGACCGCCCATTCCAATCTCTCAGATAGATCTTGCACCACCGAATGTGCTAGTAGGATCTTGAACAGCAAGGAGAACAAGTCTAAATCATGTGAAAAGGACCACTGTGAGGGAACGAAATGTTCCAGTTGTTGGGATATTGAATCAGACGCTAATGCTGCAATAACTCAGGGTGCGCATGCATATCACAATAAGGCATTTGACATGAGTGAAAAAGACAATAAAGCATTCTGTGTGAATTGCCAGCTAATTCTTAACAGTTCAGACAACAACAGGGTGCGAGTTTCGCGTGATGAAACCCCTGATGTATTTAAAATAGAGAAACTACCGTGTAATGTTGAAGTCTGTACTAGTTGTAATCGGACACCGTCTCGAGAAGCACCTGTTAGACGAAGTATGAAAGAGCATAAGGAGGCTGCCAACAGACAGCTGTTGAAATTAAAGAAAACAGAAACATTACCATGGAATCTGAAGGGTCATGATGATGTATCTCAGGAAGTGATACTTCGTGTAGATTCTCTGGAAGAAAATGATTTTGATTCAAGATGTTATAGACAAGATAAGAGCAATGCTGATTGTTACATAGATGTATTTGAACAGGTCTGAGAATATCAAACACATAGTAGTTCTTACACTTTTAAAGTGAAACTAAAAAAGGCTAGCTGATGCACTTGATTGATTTTGTATGTTGTTTATCATTACAAACCATTATTGTTTCATCCAAGACACATACATTTACCATATTGTCAAATGCAAACTGAGTTGAAAACACACACACACACTGTTCCAAAAAAATGGCTTAGCTGCGTGTACCTGTCTCTCAAATGAAACTGAACTTATTGTATGGTGACCACTTGGTGATTTTCAGCGGAAATACGGGTAAACATTGTGCTCTCACTCATTGTAATCATAAGAGCTCAATGTCAAGATCTTCAAGTCATCCACTCATTTCCTCTTTACATACACTTTGCATACATTTTAATACATCGCATAGAACCGAATTATTTGCATATCAGAGTATTCAAGAAAATATGTTTGTATGTGTGTGTGACAGAGAGAGAGAGATTGGGAATTTGAAAAGTATTGTTGTCAATCTTCTTTATAACTCATTACGTATGAAGATATTTAGCTATCATTTTCAAATATATACGTAAATTTATGCTTCATTCATCATATTGACACGATTGTAAGATGATATCATTTTTAAATTTAGTGAGTAGATTTAGACATGTTCATATAGGGGGGCTCACACGTCAGTGGATGTTAATGTAAATTTAAACAGTAGTGCTATGTTTCTTTTTATGTAAATTTCTTTATTATTCTGAAATAAATGATTAAAACAATCTATTCTTATTATCTATTTAAATAACCCGGTTGAATGTGTGCGACGAATATTTCTTTGACCTTTTTCTTTAATATTTGCAGACGATGTACCCTGAAAATGCTTCTTCTGTTCAATACAGACGACACTTATATCAAGATAAAATTCATAATAGTTCTCAAATATAATTGAATGACTTCCCATTTAATATATACGGATTTGCCATTTTCTTTTCGAATTTTCGAACACAAAAAACATATTCTACATTACTACATAGGCACAGAGAAACATTGCTTCTTTTTAGGTTTTACCAGCCTTCACCTAAATATCTACGTGCACCTAGTGGTGAGATATATTTGGGACCTGACTTAACTAACGGGTATATATATATATACCTTTATAAGATACGTTATCAAATCTATAATTTATACAGTTAACCCTGTCTTCAACGGTCAGTCAAGGGAACAAGAGAATGTGATCGCATAACAGAGGTGGGAGCTAAATGAAGGTTAAACATATAACAAAGTGGTTGTTTGGTTATATTTAAACTGACCGCTAAACACAGGTTGACCGCTAATAGAGGTTCAACTGTACATGCAAGCTATTTTTGTTATTTTCTTGTATGTGTATATCGTTGTATACATACTTAAAGTATTAAATTAGTTAACCCTTTCCCTCATATAGACTCATTTTGACGCACTCAATAGGTACCACATAAAGCCTGATCTGCAGAAAACCACAGTTAAACCTTACCAAATTTAATTACAAAATCCTCATTTCCAGACCACTGAGGAGCAGCGAACAGCATAAAACCTGGTCAGCCTGCGAGTTACTCGCAGCTACTCGCAGGCTGATCTGGTTTTATGCTGTTCGCATAGGTCTTTTCATGGTTTCCTCTATGAGGGAAAGGATTAATCACTTTTTAACACATATTTTGATATTTCGTAGGTATAAATCAGTGATATCGAATGCATATTAATTAACACACCCGTCCCGGTGACGGAGAGGTAAGATCCTCCCAAATCCCGGCACAGTGGATTCACTGCCACATCCAGTTACTGCGAGACCATGTTGTGCACCTCTTGCCTAAAGACCAACACTATAAGATTGTTTACATGCTTTTTCTGCATCTGTTTGTCTTTGTTGTTTGTACTAAAATTATTCCCCTTCGATTCTAATAATTTCAATTTACATTGTTAGATAAAATGAAATTATGATACAGCTGAAACCCTCTTCTGTGGCATCCGATAGTCAGGAGGTTGTGGGCTCGATTCCTGTCAGCGATATATGAATATCGTATTAGTATACCTCCCCTGCTATGCGCTCGGCATATAATAATTCCAATAAATTGTTTAAAAGGGATTGATTGTGGTATCAAGTCATTTGTTCTCGGCTTAATATCACAGTTCGGTGTCTACGCTCTAGAGTGTTATCAACTCGAGTAACAACTCGAGAATCCCGAGTCAAACATTTGGGCATGCCCAGATGGATAATTGGATAACTCTGTTGCGATATCTCAAACATATCGGGTTCGTATCGAGTGGGTTTCAAAACGGCGACCGAAAGTGGAGCCATAATATTCATGTTCGAAAAAATGTTTGACAGACGTCGTGAAAAAAAATCTTATAAATTTGCATGCAGTTGATCCTATTGTTCTAGATTGACTAAAATAGAAAACTAACACAACCTCATAATGCATATAGCTTGCAAGAGGATTGGTTCAATAAATTTTAAGCCATTTGGGTAGGTTCGTCTTCGATTCGATTCCTCAGTTTTTTCTTGCCGGGATTTGTTTACAAATGAACTTCGATTACAATAATATATAATGTATATATCTTCATTTTAAACGAAATAAAGTACGGTAAAGTTTTATTTAAATACTAGTATATGTACCACAAATGGTCAAATTAGAGGATTAAAGAAATGTCATGTCTCGTGTTTTCCGCCACCTTAACTCTAGACAACCCGTGGAGGACGAGGTATATCCAACGGGTGAGGCCGGGGGTTGCCGAATTGATAGGATTGGTGTAACTCGAGTAGCTAAATCGAAAACGCTCCTAATGACTTACATAGTGTATTTAGATAACCCAAGCAAGGATGAAAAGCAGTCACAAAGTTCCTACATGTATATGACACAAGCATACATCACACACTGATTAAAGTTAGGAGCCCTAAAAGAATCTTTGTTATTTTCACCAAATATCTTTCTCCAAATTGGATTATAATTTATATATGCTCACAAAATGTTATTTGGTGGATTAATAGCAAACTAGCAAATACACGTAAAGGGAGAGTATTCGATCATGACAGTTGTTTCTTGACAGCCATAGTTGTAGTTCACTTACTGTAAACCTACACAACTCCCAAGAAAAGACGAAATTATTTCATGGATCATTTGCATAAAAATATTAAATGACGTATTATCTAGTATTTTTATGTATGTATATACGTATTCCATGGTCTAACATGCGAACATGCAAGGTTTATTTAAGATCAAAAGAATTTCGAAGAAAATCTTTGAAAAATCAAACATATCCTAAGGGGCGAGATGGTATATGTATAGGATATATCAAAGAATCTTCAAATGGGTTCTGATACCGTAATTTAGACAGTTCGAATATTGAACATAATTAATTAATTCAGCATAATTATTAAATGAACCATCAGTTAAATTGATTCATACACTTTGCCCATTTTACTGTCCGCTAGCTACCTTTTACATGTCTGTTGTAATATTTACAATTCTTGGTCAAATGATTAAGTTGTGACATACCTGACTGCGTATCGGAAGTTCTGTGTTCGAATCCCGTTGGGGGCATGGATTTTTCATGACCTTCCCATGTGCCAAGTACTGGTCCAACCCAGGAACCGTCGAGAGGGATTAGTATAAGTTGTAAGAACTTGTTTCCCAATCGACGTAAAATAAATAAGTAACAACGTGAAACTTTATGACATTGCTGTGCACAAAGACTGACGGGTCAATTTGAAAGAGCGCTCTTCCCCACAAACTCTATTCACATACAGTTCTATTACATGGCTTCGGCTGAAAAGTGGTGCAGCATATCAATAATTCAATTTCGAATTACAATTACATGTAATGGATAGATTGCTTGTCTGGTTTTCGAATCAGCGTCTGAAGCTCAGCAATGTAGGACGCCTGTGCGACCTGTCTGGAATTTGATACGTATCAATGATTCGCACATTTCGCAATTTCTTATATACTTACAAATAATGTATTTGTGCATGAACTTATATCTAAAACTGGTTAAACAGATCTAACAGAAATTTTATAACGTGAAAGTATCTTGGTGAATTTTGCCAATTCAACAATAAGCGGTCAGCTAAACATAATATTCCAATATAGGAAATCAAAGCTAGTCCGAATTTTCTTGTTTTTGTGCCCAAAGTAGTTCTAACTTTCATTGTATGAAAACTAGGTGATAAAATTTTCAGGAGACAATGCTAAAATTTAATTAAAAATAAACCTATATATTTGCACATTGTTTCTCACAAAACCTCCAGGCATAATCTTCAGTATTCTCTGGTCTCAGCTCGTATTCTTAAAATTCCTTGCAGTATTGGAAACTGTCTTTCAAAGATTAAAGTCGATGTATTGTTACAGGCATGTGTTTCAGATAAATCTAAACAAAAAAATATCTCAATATCTGCACCACTTTATTTGGGAAATGATGAAATTTCGACGACCATTCACCATTTCCAATTCTTATGTTAATAAATAAAGGAGTCGTACATTGTCACACTTTTGAGTTTAGAAAAAATGCAAGTAAAAAAGTTTGTTGAACTAAAGGCACTTAAAATAAAAACTAGATGCCCAAGTCAAGTGTTGAACCCATATCCATACATTTTGGATATATTGATCTCACACTGTAGCCACTATGGCTCTTCATCTATAAATTTAACATTGACATTGGAGCTGGGGTCCAACTCCTTTGCGCTTCAACTGTCGGATTATCAAATAATCCTTTTATCCACGGAGATTTTTCTACCCGGAAATGTAAATCTAGCACCTTTAAGTGTGGCATTTACCTTAGAGATAATAACCAAACTACCATGCACGACACATCGTCTCAGTGGGACAAATCTGACAGTAAATTAATCGTATACTCCTTTTATACAGGTATACGTTACAGCACGGATAAGCAAATCCAGCACCATAACCTTTCACCTCTAAATGTGACCTTGACCTTTGAGATAGAGACAGAAATATTTTTCACGATACGTTGTCTCAGAGAAGCATATCTTACAAAATAGTTGAACATCCTTTAAATCATGTCTAAGTTATAGCCCGGACAAGCAAACCAGAACAAAGAGACACACTAACGAATCGACAAGCGGGCTTGACAAAAAGTATTGCCCCTGGTCCCGAAACTCGTATGTCGATAAAATAAGGTATAGATTATCTGAATTTCCGTATTTTTCAGCATCTAACAAATCACATCGTTGAATTTCAAATCACATGATGACAAGTCTCTCGGTGGAAGACAGAAAACGTATCATTGAGATTTTAAGGTAGTTTTTACGAAGCGAAATTCAAGTAATACGGATCACATAGCTGCCCTAACTGGCTCTAGCCCAGAAAGGATTTATGTCACCCGTGTTCGCTTTTATTGGTGTAATAGTTACAGCTATCAAAGTTTCTCAAGTCAAACAAGAAATATCTTTAAAAAAGATACTCTACCGTGGTAACCAGCTTGATGATTAGTGTCTGAATGGTTTAACATGTAATAGATTTTTGTTGTTGGTTTAATAGTTGTGTAATTCCTGTGTCAGTGCAGCTCTTTGAAATACCACGGATCCAAATAATTTGTGCACTCCTGGTAGACACTTACTGCCTTAAAATATCTGCGCATTAGACTTCGTTTCGCGGGCTACAAAACGAAACCAGATATTGAATAAAGGATCTGTCAGTGTCGAACAATCAATTCCTATTTTTTAGTGTTCTACTCTTTCAGTTTACCTTAAAAAGGTACATTGTCTTCCTATTAGGGACAAATCGTTCGCAGAGGAAGAACACTTTTAAAACAAATAGAGATCTAAAGACCTCGTTTCCGCAACTCATTTCTTTTCTTTTGACTAATTTTACAATGACTTGACTATTTGAGTTAACCGTCGCTTGAACAGTATTTCAGTCATATAGCGACGCCCAGCTAATTTCAGGTGGAGGAAGACCCCGAGTGCACAGAGGCATCCGGGTAGAACCACCGACCTACCGCAAGCCAGCTGGAAGGCTTTCTCACATGAAAATCCGAATGACCCTGCCGGGTTTCCAATCCATGCGGTGAGGGGACTGAGTGAGTGCTAATATCAGCGACTTTACCCTCTCGGCCACAGAGGAATTTTACAATGACCAATTGGAATTAAGCAAAGTATATAATAACTAATGAAAAGCCTAATTACCAGTGTGGAGTTATTATACATGGACATTAAACCCGTGCAATCAAACATAATCATATTGATATAATATCTTGCAATGGTCTAGTTTAAATCATTTTCATATATATTTGTCTCCGTGAAAGGCCATGAGGTCCGAAATGTAGCGGATATATATTTTGTCGAACACTAAATGATCAGGTGGGATAACCCTGTAATGGTTCAGCTACATTTCGGACATCATGGCCTTTCACGGAGATAACCAAGGTTGCCTAATGTTTCATTAGGGTACCTTGGTTATCTTGGTAGAAGTTTAGCGGTCCAAGACTTAGCGGATCCATTACAGGGACTTTACGTTAAAAACAAATAGCAGGATGATTGAGATACATACGATTATATAAACGTACAATACTGCTACAGCGCCGTGGTCCAGTGGTAATGAACATGCCAAATGATCCGAAAGATATAGGTTCGAACCCCGTTGAGTGCAAAATATTTTCATGGCAAAATTCTGAACAATGCCAAGAACGCAATTGTTTAGTAAAAGATTATAGAACTTGTTTCCCAATCGACGTTTAACTTAACTGAACTCCTCTCACATTTTTATGATGGTTTATAGATATGTGAAAGCAATTTCAGATTGTTTGAAAAAAAAATTAAGGCGTTTGTATGAAGTAGCCTAGCTAAAAAGATGTGATAAAATGATCAGAAATATCCAAAGGAATGTCCGAGACCTCTGTATCTCATTTATCTTTCTCTCAGCAAGAACTAGTCAAGAATACTTACTTGAGAGATGAGTGGTGATGTTTTTCTTAGTTGTTTTTTTGTGCTATCTTGAGACGGTATAAATAAGTACAACATATAAACCTGAAACCACCGGGATTTAAAATGAGGGTGGGAGAGGTATAGTCATAGTTTGGGCAAGCTTAGTTTGTCTGTTTTTAATATGCCCTCAGCCACCCCACTCTCATTTTGAAATGTATAACGAGGGGTGAGAGCGAAACCATGCTAAGTGCTTATATATTTATATGCACTTAGCATAGTTTCGCTTTCACCCCTCGATATGATACTGAATTAACACAGGCAGGTAGAAAAACATTTATTAGTAATTAATACCTTTTCTGAAAATGTTTGCAAAAAAGTCGGTTTATCTGTTAAGAGTTAGTTTTTCTACCGTTAATAGATGCAAAATGCAATATCTAAACTTTATAAACAAAATATTGATTTCAGTGCCGGATCCAGGGTTTCAGGTTGGAGGGGGTGGAGGGCGCTATGTTAAAAAGATGTAGGCAGTGACAATGCTTTCCCCAATTCGTGAGAAGGGTGTAGTTCTGGAAGGACTGCGTATCAGCGGGAACTCTCCCGCGATTTAAAATTTAAAGCTGTTAAATAGTGCATTCTTGTGAGGTTTTTTTTTTGTTTTTTTTTTGGGGGGGGGGGGTCTGTATTTATGTATGGTCGGGGAATTTTAGAGGTGGCGCCCCCGCTGAATCCGCCAGTGGTTTTACACACAGAATTGAACTTTTAAATGACAGCATAGTCCCTACTGAGGCAAGGGTTACATGATAATCTATCTGAGATTATTTTTCATTAATTGCACTCGCGTATAAACAATAGAACGACACACACTTTCCAAAAGTATCTTTTAATTCCTAGGCAAACCATTTTTCCACGAGCATAATTGATTGGGCCAGATCAGTGGCAGTGGATGTCAATTTCATGACAAAATAAGACCCACTTTAGCTGATTTAATTTGGTTCCCATATGCCGATCAATACCTGGTTTCCGGCTTCAGATTCCTCCAAGATTTGCTTTTCTAAACTATTTGAATAACACACATTGCCAATACTTGTATTTTTCAACGGCACTTTTGCACCAGGGACTCTAGCTCTCTCTGTTCCTTTAATCGAACGATGCGTAATTAGGTTACCCCCGACGGTACAGATTTTGATTAAGTACTCAAATAAAAGTGATAGTTTGGTAAACACGCCCCGATGAAACGCCGAAATCGAGATATCGACAACTGATTCTTCTCAACATAACCAGGCGTGAAGGGTGAAAAATGGCTCCCCCTCGAAAATTCTAATACAAGCAACGTTAAGTTTCAAAGCGAGGCGTCCGTGATATGATCGGAGAAACTAACGGTGGAGCTAAATGCATGCTATGAATACAAGCAAAATTCGTTTCGCCTTCAACTGTATTGGAAGAAATCAAAGTAGTAAAATAATAAAAATCAGCTTAAGTGCTCTTGAGGTACATGTGCATTTCCTTTGCAAAATGACATGCTGAAAGAATTCCTCCGATGATGAAGAATATGTGAGAAGTGTGTGACGACAAAGTGGATTATGAATGATAATTGCGCGTTAAAATCAGTGTTCCTTCTCGGATTTTACCGTTGATGTTACACTAACGCACGCTAAGCATGCTACGCCAACTAGGCGATAGGAACCATGACCACATGTAAAAGGTAGGCATTGGAATGACTCAGGTATATTGATGAAGAAGGGGAAATATTGCTTCAATAGGCCAGTAGCTATGGCAGACGGGTAGTACTCCCTTTGTAACACAAGAGTATCATTACCGGGTACTTAAAGTGTAGGTGTATGTTTTTAAAGATAATATATCAGCAATTATACCAATTTGGAGAAGTTTTGGAGGATTACGTCAATTGATTGCGCTTGAGTAATATCACTGAATCATTACTGAAAATAGAGCAACTATTCATTACATATATATGTGATATGTGATTCACTCTGCATGAAATAATCTCTAAGTTATGCATGCATTTGTTGTTGTTTTTTTCTTCTTCAAAATATGTTTTGCTTGCTTAATGTATGTTTCGTTTTACCCCATCGGGAATAGAGTATGCACACGAAGACACACACACACATATATATATATACGAACTGAATAGCTTATCGAGTATCAAGTATACATGTATATGACGTATATAAGGATGTTAAATCCTTATCAATTTTAGAGAATTCGCGTTCTTGTTTAATGCTCAGTATTTTGATCAATACTGTATAAACTTAAGATTCTATCTCAATCTGGTCACTGGAAAAATGACTGGTACAAATGGTCCCTATGTGTATAATACTAAAAGATACTTTGAGGTCTCTAGCGAATTATTGCCCATTACAAATTAATGACGATTTCATTCAATTCAAATGTGCCATCCGTTGGTCCAGTTGGCTAAAAGGCAGGTTATCACATGGATGAAATTTGGTCTTTAAATTCGTACAATTGGGACACGTTGGTCAGTCCGTTGGTTCCAAGATTTATAAATGACTATAATAATATTAAGATTATTGATATTTTATATTGAAAACGTACTTTGTTCGTTTGTTTATTTGGGTTTAACGTCCCACCGACAGTATTTCAGTATTTTCATTTAGAGTCTATGTCTACTACTTGAGACATATATACAGTAGTGCTGTCACACTGCAGCATCACGCCGTAGACGTGTGGCATGATACCAACCTCAGTCACATTATCCTGATACCGGGCCAACCAGTCCTGGAAATACACATTTATTGAGCGTCAAACAAGGGAGCAATACAAATACCATTTTAACGACATAAGTATGTTGCGACCCGGATCCCGCAACCTCCCGGCTCCGAGGATTTAAATCTTTTTTTTTAAATTCGAACAAGTGGGACACTGTCTGTTGGCATGTTAATCAGTCCAGTGGCTACGATAAGTAAATTAGATATCAAAATGAAAAAGGTTATTGGTATAACATTGAAAACGTATTTGGGAATTTGGTATCAAAGACTAAGGTCAAAGTCACATTTTTTAATAATTTAATGAAAAAAACTAAGACTAAGATCAAGGTCTTAATTCTTGTTTTGCGGTGATCTTTTCCTAAGATATGGTTTCGAATTTCATATAAAGATACTTTGTTACTGAAAATATAAATCTCAACCAATAACGCTTATTATCTTTGATATGGATTAAAATATTGTGATTCATTTTTATATAATAAAGACTAAGAAAACTAATCAATCAGTATGCGAGATGTCCCGGGGTTGCTCTTTTTATGTTTGTATGCTGTTATATGACAGAAAGGTTGCCAGGTATTTCAAGTCGATCCCCTGTTGTGTCATATCTTAGGGGCATGTTTACCCAAGAAATGGAGATTACAATAAATGACCGCATTTAATCAAATTCTTGAAAAACTGTGTCAAATAACAAAGCAATAAAAACAGAATGAACAATGTTAATAGAGGAACAACATTCCTATAAGACATGTCTAAAGACCTCACAAGATGTTTTCAGTTTAGTGATCCATACGGTTCAGTTTAAAGTTCGGAGAAATCAATATAAACACAAAATGATGAATCGGCTTCAGCTCGCCTTCATGAACATATGTTCTACATTTCTCAAACCAATCCATATTGGCTTGATTATAGTGTGCAGGAAAGAATAAACCACCCTGTCTCTCGAGCATGACCAGACATCGCTCCTTCATTTGAGCGGAAAATCTGATTTTCATTCAAGATTATTATTATTCTTGTATCACAGTGTTACACTTATATCAAGCCAAAAATACCCAAATGCATCAACATTTGACATCCTGTTTACAATGTAACCTTACTAAAATAACATTGTTCAGGAATTTTGTTAAGATCAGATAAATGGGCAAAAGCATGTCAAATCTATTTATTATAATTATGATAAAAAGGATATACAACGCATCTGATTTCATCTGTGTGTATAAAATCTGTCATTACCCGTCTAGAGACAAATGGTCACCCAATGCAACATTCCTATTAAGAAAATAGGGGGTTTCTCCATTTTGGGCAATATCGTTACGAACGGTATGGAACCTCTATTAAGAATTATAAAACCTACATCTAGAAAAAAGACCTTAAGGTAGTGGGATCCTAATGGACACTTTTGCAAAACTCAATGTTTCTGTTGTGTTTGTAATTTTTATTACATTTCTGACTTTTTTGATAAATTTAAAGACTTTTTACCATCTGAAAAGGAAAATAATCCCGGTTTTTAAAAGTGACCCTCTCGCCCTGTCAGAGCGTCTGAGACTTCAGACCCTATACATGTTCTAACATAAAAAAAATCATGTTTTTGATATTTTTTTCTACATCAAACACTATAAATGTGTTTCAAAAACATTAATTTGTAGAATAAAACATTGATTTAAGCTTTTTTCTGGTCTAATAATTTTTTTTGTTCATATATTCCATACATGGTTTAAGAATTATGCATGTTTTTTCTGCTTGTCGATAAACAATAAATCACATTTGGTTCAACATTTTTTATATTTCTAATTCAAGTTTATGGAAATTGTTATTACAATAATTAAACACAATCACTGTGTCACATCCTAACCAAAAATTAGGAAGGTTTACCACACCTAACTCAAGAAATGTCATGTTTTATGTAATGACCCCCTTTCCAATCATGGCCGCCAACAATTGTAGAAATGAGCAAAGGAAATATAAGACACACTAGCACCAGTAAAATTAATAGCACTATAACTCTTAATATGCAAAATGATTGTATTAAGTATAGATAACAAGTAAAGAAATTGGAGCAATGTCAATTGAAAGGTCAAAGGCCAATCTGTTGTTCATCTCGACATAATTCATAAAGTTCATGAGTAAATAATACCGACAAATACTAAATATTATATTGCAATTTGAAATGCCAAGATTGATGAATTATACAATCAAAATGTATACTTTTATGCATTATTAGCTCGTCTGTTTTTCGGAGAAAAAAAAGTCGAGGTATTGTGATCACCCTGGTGTCATAAGTCACACGGTTGACTTCATTACAGTCGGGGTTTTGGCACATGACATACAACCTCCTAACCCCTTCTGTAATTCCCCAACTACATTATATAATGTTAATGGCACTGGCCCCATTTTACAGTGTTCACAATACTGTAAATTTTTTAACAAAACGCCAAACTCCACTAATCGTCTTCCCTTTCTCCACCCACTTCCATTTCCACGACTACGGTGTTCAATGTTAGGACACTTTTCCACTTTACAGTCCTCTCGGTCACACAATAGCGTATGAGAATAATTGTGATCATATTTTACATAACCATGCAATAACCTTTCCTTCTTTGGCTTTAAATAACGGCCGCATTTATCCCTGGCCTTCATATTTCCTGACGTGAATGCTAAAACACGGCCATGGAAATCACAACAATGTCGTCACCGGAAGGACATTCCCGCAAATGATTCTTCATATTTTTTTTTTTAATGTGGCTTTCATGAATTAACAGTTTAAATATAATACACTTGTATGTCCAAACTAAGCTATTTCATAACATAATTAAAAAATTAGGAATATCTAAAATATGATAGTCGATTCCGTGCGTTGTCGAACATTGCAACATCGGCAATAGTCGGAAAACGGAAAATGTCGACATCGGCCGATCGCGGTAAACCTCATTAGGATCTCTCTGCCTTAACTAATCATATTCACTCTTTGCGCATGCGCTCACTTCATGGGCTGAAAACACGAATTTGTTACCCGGAACTGGTGAAGATACTATGCTGCGGAAAGTATCACTTGGTACCACAAGCACGTGCTTCGGGGATACTGTATTCTACAATTCTTTATTTAATCGATTTTCCTGAAGTGGGCGTTTACGAAAAAAAAAAGCGTTTTGCCGTGCAATGTGATCTACATTTGTCGAGTTTATTTGTCAGAACACAAAGACCTCACCAACATTAACCAGGGAGAAAAGAAAAATCTTTTATTTTTATTTTTATCGATCATCTGTGAACGGGTTGATTTGATATACGATGAAATATACAAAACTCAATATATTTTGGAAATATCCCAACCAGACATGGTCGGTTGTATAGCAGTCCTCTTGTTAATATGTATGACTAAATATGGAGCCTTCTATCCTTATAGAAAATAACATGCAATCTTGCATCAATAACTTAAAGTTACTGCTATGTGTGTAAATACGGTCATACATATCCTAGATGCCGATGAACTTTGGATGATATGATAAAACCCTTCCCATCAGAGAAATTTGATCATGTTTGCCAGGCCTTTAGTGCAAGAGATAAACCTCATCAAAATTCCCTCGCATGCCATAATGTCTCAGATGAATGGCGTTAAGTAACAATCGTCTACGTAAGGCCGTCATGTCGATCTGTTTTATCGTTGCAGTCGCTTGTATTATTTCAAACATGCACAGGGGAGGGGATAGATTGGAATGTGAGGCGGTGTTCAATACAAATGGGTTTTGTACATTTGATATTTCGCAGAGTGAATTTGCTGGTTTCCAATCCAACCGGCGTTGAGACAAATGACTTCACTACTCCCAGGTCAACATCTGCTTTCTGTCATCAAACTGACACGTCTAACCTTAAATGAATTTATTCATATCTGTTTTTGACCATATTCCATCTAATCAATTTGTACTTGGACAAAACTCTTGTCTGAAGAATTTGCATCAAAAATGATACACGATCTGCATTTCCATTCGTTGTTATAAATACATGTAAGTATATTCCTTATATACAAATATATTATTTGGGAAACAAATCCTTGGGAGAAATTTAGATGAAACGATTTTGTTTTGATCTTTAGAATGATATGACGTGATTAAAACATATTTTATAAAGGTTAAGATATTTAGGTTCATCATTTTCCTTCAAAGTAACAAACTTTACAACACAGAAGAATTTACTAACTTTCAAGCGAAATTAACATGAAATGCATACCATTTTTTCCCATCACCACTGATACTCCTGTTTTAGACCATTCTATCTAATCTCTATATTGTCTGATTTCAACAATAAATTTGGAGCCTGAGCATGCATATCAGACGATTCCAAGCTGAAGAACCTCTACAAGGTTTATCAAGTACAGACAAGTATAAGTTAAATATGCAAGAAGGGGGCTCACATAGGCTTTTAGGCGGTTATCCAACCCATTTATACGAGGAAATAAAATATATAAGCATGCGACCAAGATCATGCCATGCACTTTCGTCTCAAATCGTGAGCATTAAAAGTAATAAAAAGTTCCTTGCATTGGCTATACTTTGCAATCTCATTGATTTAAAAAAAAAAAAAAAAAGGTTAGATTATATAGCAGTGGGATATTTACACCCATCTTAAAAGTTTAGGGCGGATGCTATATAGGAAACAATTTATCACGCCACGTCTTGAAGTTTCACCTCCACTTCTAGTTCTTAATAACAAGAGCAGAAAGCGAAAGAGTCCCTATTGATTCCACTGTGACAGCAGCTGTCATTACTTCACTTCATTATTTAACAAGTGGTGAAATGCTGTGTGGAGAAACTCGATAGTGCAAGCGTCTAGCTGCACATACACTGGAAATCAGATCCATTCAATGTCATAGTTATGGCATTTGTATATAAACATTTAACAAATAGAAATCAATAAACGGTGTAATTAACTTATTGTTTCGTTAGTTTGCATGACATCCTACCGGATATTTCCTTGCCATGTAGAACAATGTGCAAGCATCCTCCTGTAGACGATTTGCATAAAAACATTTCCCTTTTAAGGATTGTACATACACATATGCTTAAAGACATAGTGCTCGTACTCCACTGAGGACTATGAATAGGCTTAAAGATATAGTACTCGTACTCCACTGATGACGATACATAGGCATAAAGATATGGTACTCGTACTCCACTAATGAGTATACGTAGACTTAAAGATATAGTACTCGTACTCCACTGATGACTATACATAGGCTTAAAGAGATAGTACTCGTACTCCACTGATGACTATACATAGGCTTAAAACTATAGTACTCGTACTCCACTAATGAGTATACGTAGACTTAAAGAGATAGTACTCGTACTCCACTGATGACTATACATAGGCTTAAAAAATGTAATACTCGAACTCCACTAATGAGTATACGTAGACTTAAAGAGATAGTACTCGTACTCCACTGATGACTATATATAGGTTTAAAGGCATTCATAATGCCCTTTTTTGTTGACACCCCCCACCCCCCATCACCTTCCAAGTTATCACCTTATTTGAAGTTCACAGCGGGGACCCCAATAAACCAACTAGTGGAGTCTGTATTTCACGCCTCGTGAACATTGGCACATTTCCCTATGAATAGCATTTTAAATCACCTATGAAGAAATTAATAATCACAGCAAATTGCATCATTTCTTATTTATATCTTATCTATTAATTATGAATTATTAAAAGATGCCCATGATAGAAAAGTCACTTATCATTATTCATGTTAAGGCTGTACTAATAATTAGTCTGACTGTTTTCATAAACCTTTCAACTTTGTTGACATGAATTAAATAAAACTTAGCTATTGTAAGTTCAATATTTTACTGATTTCATATTATGATAATTTAATTTGAATGACTTAACATCAGTAAAGGTTACTCAATGTCTCATCTTATTAAGTGAAGATATGTGAACAATAAATTCACCATTTGTCACAAATCAGCTGATCTTAATTACACTTATGTCACATAATCGAATTCCTTAGACTTAAGTTACATTCAATGTGTTTATTACAATTGTTTAAACCCACAACTCTCTCCTATTTAAGCAAAATTAAAACAGGTATAGAACAGGTACAAAATGTGACTGATATCTGTGACCCTGCCCATCCCACCCCAAAGGCCATTTCAGACTCCTGCTGGGTCCAGCCAGATATGCTTAAAGAGATAGTACTCGTGCTCCACTGATGACTATATATGAGCTTAAAGATATAGTACTCGTGCTCCACTGATGACTATATGTAGGCTTATAGATATAGTACTCGTGCTCCACTGATGACTATATATAGGCTTATAGATATAGTACTCGTGCTCCACTGATGACTATATATAGGCTTAAAGATATAGTACTCGTGCTCCACTTATGACTATATGTAGGCTTAAAGATATAGTACTCGTGCTCCACTGATGACTATATTAGGCTTAAAGATATAGTACTCGTGCTCCACTGATGACTATATATAGGCTTATAGATATAGTACTCGTGCTCCACTGATGACTATATATAGGCTTAAAGATATAGTACTCGTGCTCCACTGATGACTATATGTAGGCTTATAGATATAGTACTCGTGTTCCACTGATGACTATATGTAGGCTTATAGATATAGTACTCGTGCTCCACTGATGACTATATGTAGGCTTAAAGATATAGTACTCGTGCTCCACTGATGACTATATGTAGGCTTAAAGATATAGTACTCGTGCTCCACTGATGACTATATGTAGGCTTAAAGATATAGTACTCGTGCTCCACTGATGACTATATGTAGGCTTAAAGATATAGTACTCGTGCTCCACTGATGACTATATGTAGGCTTAAAGATATAGTACTCGTGCTCCACTGATGACTATATGTAGGCTTAAAGATATAGTACTCGTCTTCCACTGATGACTATATATAGGCTTAAAGATATAGTACTCGTGCTCCACTGATGACTATATATAGGCTTATAGATATAGTACTCGTCTTCCACTGATGACTATATGTAGGCTTAAAGATATAGTACTCGTGCTCCACTGATGACTATATGTAGGCTTATAGATATAGTACTCGTGCTCCACTGATGACTATATATAGGCTTAAAGATATAGTACTCGTGCTCCACTGATGACTATATATAGAGCTTAAAGATTTAGTACTCGTGCTCCACTTATGACTATATGTAGGCTTAAAGATATTAGTACTCGTCTTCCACTTATGACTATATATAGGCTTAT
Organism: Solen grandis; assembly: GCA_021229015.1. Classification (NCBI taxonomy): domain Eukaryota; kingdom Metazoa; phylum Mollusca; class Bivalvia; order Adapedonta; family Solenidae; genus Solen; species Solen grandis. The sequence goes on along the minus strand of JAIFHC010000800.1, from coordinate 6,965 downwards.
AGATATAGTACTCGTGCTCCACTGATGACTATATATAGGCTTAAAGATATAGTACTCGTGCTCCACTGATGACTATATATAGGCTTATAGATATAGTACTCGTGCTCCACTGATGACTATATATGAGCTTAAAGATATAGTACTCGTGCTCCACTGATGACTATATATAGGCTTATAGATATAGTACTCGTGCTCCACTGATGACTATATATAGGCTTAAAGATATAGTACTCGTGCTCCACTGATGAGTATTTGTAGGCTTAAAAAGATATAGTACTCGTTTCCACTGATGACTATATGTAGGCTTAAAGATATAGTACTCGTGCTCCACTGATGACTATATGTAGGCTTAAAGATTTAGTACTCTTGCTCCACTGATGACTATATGTAGGCTTAAAGATTTAGTACTCTTGCTCCACTGATGACTATATGTAGGCTTAAAGATATAGTACTCGTGCTCCACTGATGACTATATGTAGGCTTAAAGATATAGTACTCGTCTTCCACTGATGACTATATATAGGCTTAAAGATATAGTACTCGTGCTCCACTGATGACTATATATAGGCTTATAGATATAGTACTCGTCTTCCACTGATGACTATATGTAGGCTTAAAGATATAGTACTCTTGCTCCACTGATGACTATATGTAGGCTTAAAGATATAGTACTCGTGCTCCACTGATGACTATATATAGGCTTAAAGATATAGTACTCTTGCTCCACTGATGACTATATGTAGGCTTAAAGATATAGTACTCTTGCTCCACTGATGACTATATGTAGGCTTAAAGATATAGTACTCTTGCTCCAAGGATGTCTATACATAGACTTAAAGATATAGTACTCGTGCTCAAATTATGACTACACATAGGCTTAAAGAGATAGAACACGTGCTCCACTGATGACTATACATAGGCTTAAAGAGATAGTACTCGTGCTCAAATTATGACTACACATAGGCTTAAAGAGATAGTACTCGCACTCCACTGATGACTGTACATAGGCTTAAAGATATAGTACTCGTACTCCACTGATGACTTACCTAGGCTTAAAGATATAGTACTCGTACTCCACTGATGACTATACACAGACTTAAAGATATAGTACTCGTACTCAATTGATGATTATACAAGATTAAATTTTCGTGTTTACACAATTTTCAAGTTCATGACTAAGATGACATTAAATATTTTAAAAAATGACAATATTTATTCAGAAATGAATTACATGGGTGTTTGTATTATAGAAATAAGAATGATAAAAGTTGCCACTAATTATTTAAATTTTACATTTTAAAGCCTATTAGATTTATTTATGTGAGGACCACGTAAATATGATATTTTTTTAACTTTTCAATTAACATGTTATTGCATAGTGGGGTAAACACAATTAACCCAGATACATTGTTTATGAACATCCAACTAGTGTTCCTGCAAATGAGATTAACGTTTTGTTGCCAGTAATGTTAACTATAATTGATGAATATTGCTGGAATATGAAAAATGGGGAAAACTCCAGTTGTACGTCAATACGGCCGCAATAATTGATGCAGGCAGTATCAGCATGAAGATGAAGAAAACTTGAGAGGCAAACACAATTTCTGGTGAATTTGCCAAATCCAAAGAACGTAAATACACTTGGCATTGTATCATAAATAGTTTCAAATGCATGTCTGTATTTTGTAAACATGCTTACCGTTTCTTAACATTCAACGCATTTACAAGAAATATGAGACATAATTTTCACATGCTTATCACGTATTATGACGCTCCGAATAGAGTATGTGAGAGTCCATTGTGGACTGTCACTCACTAATATCAGCACCACAGCTTTTAGCTCATCAAAACACAAACGTGCCTAGTGAGCAACTCTGATCACCCTGTGTCAGATATCGTCAGCAATTTGTCGAATACCCACGGCAGATCGATAGATCATCTTTAGGCCGTGATATTTTACGACTTGATTTTGTCGTTTGAAGGTGTGTCAAATTACGCCACTTCACTGGTCGCATCACTTTTTTAAATCAGTCCTAGAGACCGTGTTATACAGCTGTTGGACGCAACAATTACTTTTTATTATTTATATGACTTTAAAGCCTCCACGTCGAAGAGTATTGCATTTATAAGGCGCGTTTTCATTGGTCAATAATTTAATCAGTAACTACTGTATTACTACGGTTTGCTTTGCAATGCCTATTTCCCCACGGCATGATGTTATGTAGTGAAACGGAATAAGTCAGCCGGGGGGTATCAGACGATGAGTCCAATACCGCAATTGCCTTTTTGTAGCATGTCCATTGAAAAGTGAGGAATCCAGGTGGTTAGCTAGTTTTTCCCACATTATATGTATACAAGTATGACTGAAGGTAACCAGTTTAAATCAAATGACCTGAATTAATTGAATAAGACTGGTACTGTGGTGAACGTTCTAAGGCTACCAGTGCCTGCCCCTTGTTAAATATCTCAAAAAATATATTCTTTAAAAAAATGTTGTTATTTAAGATATATTGCGCTAAATTTACCATAGTATAGTTACCATGTATTTTCTTAACTTTAAAGACAGCTTTGAGATATATAGACCATCCAACAACTTTCTTTTCATCGAATTGCTGACGTCCTTTCTATACATTTAACATAAAGCAGACATTTCATAGCCGTTTAATGATGCGCTGCTTCAAGAAGATACCTTAATCAAAATATAAAAGTCTTTTTTCGTCAACATCATTTACATTTGATATATTTCAAGGTACATACAGATATAAATGTAAGATTCAGTAGGTGCTCTGAAAGGAGAAATAAAAATACAACCATGCATCTGTAATATTCCCACTTCCTGTTAGCTTCATGTAAACCAGGTCAGGGAAAACACAGAAGAGAAATTCCTGCAAAAGATCGTTTCTTCAAGGGCTTTTTCTATAAACAAACATTAAAATCTGCAATCAGAACTTGAACACAGAGAGCAAGCAGGAATTTTCTTGAAGAGGCTATATTGAATAAGATCCGCTCTACTATTTCTAAGAAGAAGGATTCAGCACATTACACAATCGGATCGAAACAAGCGGGTAATTGTGTAGCCTACATCGCCAAAGTGTTCCGATTGTACATTACAAACCAAGAAACAAATCAAGTACCATTTTTGGCCTTGTGAAGTTGGTTCAACGATAGCCATTTTATGTCTTGTTTCCATAGCAACATTTTTCTTTTTATTGGATGCTATCTCCCAAATATTGGCCCATTTATTTCACTTCATCCGATAAAAGACAAAGGGAAATACAAAAACGAGTGTTAAGGAAACAACTAATACTGCTGGTTAATCTATAGGGAATAATGAAATTGTATGAACCAATTTCGTACTAGTAATTCGACACTCATTTACTAATGAATAGCAATCTTTATATTATTTATATGTTGGTCATACTAATAAGTAATCCAAACAATGGTGGAATTAACTTGTTTGGGTTCTTTCTATTATATTTTTATAAATCTGTATCAAGGAAAATTTAAAGGAATATTAAAAGAGTTTATTTCGAAAGAAAAGACAAGAAAATCGTTTAAATTGTATATGTTTCCAAGTACTTCTTCCCCGGAAGTACAGGTTTTAGGCTATATATTTAATTAATAATTAATATATTAATAAAATTAAAACTTAAAAAGTCAATTTCAAATATATTTATCAAATTCATGAGATACCTAACTTAAAACAGAATTATTGTTTTCAGTACCCACATGCATCTGATAATTCTTGCACTTAGTGCTTGATTGTATATGACGTTCAAGTCAACAGGAGCATACCAATTGTCTCCCTTCGTATATCATTGTAGTGAAGTCAAAATCGCGAAATTCAGAAAGGACGGACTTTAAATCGTGATAGGATCCAGCGATATTTTTTTAAGGTTATTGTAAAAAAAATGTTGACATACCTCTTATATTGCTCTTCTAAAATAGTACTTATTGTTATTATAATATGTATTTTGTTTATGGTAAACCGATAAACGACAAGTTACTTTCTCTGAGACTTAATTTAACTTTTATATTAAAAATCTTGATTTTGTACTTTTTATCTTCATCAGACAAAACCTATGTTTTAATAAGTTTAGTAACAACATTGGATAAAGACAGCAATATCCTTGTCAAAAAGTAGAAACATCCATTTACCAAATTGTGTCTTATAATCAAACGAGAAAAGCCTATGTACCATTTAAAATAGAATGAACATAGTAACATAATTAACAAAGTTAATAATAATACCACAACCACCAACAGCAACAAATACCAAAATAATTATATAAATGTAAATAATTCATTAATGTTACTAAATTTGCTTGTACTTCAGGAGGCACTTAATGTCATCATTAATCATTAATTAGTTTATTTATATATAAAACTTTCATAAAAATGAACGAGGTTTTATTTAACCTTATTAATCCTGCCTTGGCTTAAATTCAAACATCCAAAAGCAATAAAGAGGAATTTTCTGAACGGATAAACCAATCTCTTAAATTGAAATTAATATTTTTATCCAGCTGATTTTATCCCATTTCCTGAAGATTTGTAGACGAAAATAGGCTTTGAAATAAAGACAAAAACACACGAGAGATATAAAAGCTAGCGCCAAGTACCTGAAGCACCTACACAGCAGTATCGTATGATGTTCGTGTGTGTGTTGTGTTGTTAATTAAGCCTATGAAAAAAGTAAATAAATAGCAATCACACATGTTGATGATACATAGTAGTTCAATGGATAGGTCCGTGTGATGACCTTTTATCTTCCATAACTTCTGCACAAACGTAAGAAAGAAAGGTCATGTGCAGAGGAACTGTTTGCACAAATATTGCTTCACAATAAATGAAACCGAAACCTGAAAAAAAAAATGTTGTTTTATTCGTGAGCCACCATACTGATGAGGCCAATCAAATTTCGTGTTAAAGTATTGTTATCAAAGGTTATCAAAAGATATTTATAAAATATATGTGAATGTAAAACAAAATGTTAACAGAAAGGTTTTTAAACTTATTTTTAAAATTTTATCGATTCTAAGTATGTCAGTATTTCTTCAGAGCTGAAACCTACATTTTACCAACTATTCAAGATACATTTGAAATAAATAATGTATTGGTCTTGCTGAAAGACGAGGCTCTCCTGTTGAGCACGTGCTGTCTTGTTAGAAAGGAACAAACTGCGTGGAATCAATTAAGCCTAGAATCGTTACGAGGCGCTAATTGATGGAACCCAGGAATCAGACCTATTCCGTTACATGTTCAAATGTAATGAATCAAAAACAGGAAATAGTCAATCGGTGTGCCAAAAAACTCGAACAGGTGTGATAATGAGAGGTAGAAACTAGGGACATATAGTTAGAGAGAGTTAGGTGAATAAAGCATTCCAAACATACTTTGGAATGATGATTTAGAATTAAATCTAATTCCTTCATGCTTTCCATTTTAAATGTTTAGCTAGTTGTTGTTTTGTTTTGTTTGTTTGTTGTTGTTGTTTTTGTTGTGTTTGTTTTTTTTTTTTTTGGGGGGGGGGGGTTAATGCCCTTTAAACATGGTGAGATTTGTGAATAAATAAATATAAATACGATATTATTATTTTGTGAACACAAACAAATAACGTAAAACGTTGTTTTTTGTTGTTGTTTTTTTACAAAGGGTCGTATAATGAAAAAGAATGACATATTAGATTTTATATGAATGAGAACATGATCTGAAGGCATCAGATATCTGTATTATTTTCTGTATTATTTTACATGACCTGGAACCTCTCTGTGAAACATGAAACCAAATGTACACTCTAACAACGAATACCGCTCTCGTGTGTTTCTTATATTGCATCAAGAAGGCAGGGCAGAGTCTCATTTCTAATCAACAACAGCAAAAATCAACTATATAATCTTGAAATTTCGACGCAACTTCCTTTGATTAGTTAAAAAACAACAACATATAATTGTCAGTGAATTAAGAAATACATGTGCCACAAGATTAAATTCCCTTTATTAGCTGATAAACTGAGTTGAAGGCATTCAGTGAATAAAAGGAACATGCAAACCATAAGGTTATAAAAAGTCTATCAACCAGACTGTTCAATTTCCTTTCCTCAGTAGCAATTTCCACTGCGCCTACACAACGTTGAAAGATAAATTAGAAAGAATATTGCATGCATCTGTTATTCAATGTCATTAAGGCAGGCTGTAATTACGATCTAAATTGCTTTCCAAAATTAATGATTTCGGCAGATATACTTTGCAATTAAATTTAGATTTCATTATGTTACGTTGACAATTTAATTAGCATCTTGTTTTACTTTTTGTTGACAATAACTTTAATCGAACTCGATTTGTTGGAAACAGAAATTCCTCTGGAGCTAGACTTAACTTAAATAAATGAATAATGATTTTTCCATTTAGTGACGAAGCAATAAAAAAATGAATTCATCGGATGGACGAAAGAAACACCGAACATCACCAGTATTTGTTTAAATATCAAGTGATTTGAAAGATAAAAATTGTTTTCCAAATATCCCCATGATAACCGGAGAATCCGTGTTTGTTTAGGTCTAACGTTCCGCCGATAGTAGTCCAGTCATTTGGAGACTTTGTGTGTTTGAGACAAATTTATTGCTTCTTCGCTGCGACAAGTGGGTCCTGGCCTCGAACCTGTAGAATGTCCAAAGCTGTTTATGCTAATCGCTTTTTAGCTCACCTGAGCATGCTCAGGGTGAGCTTTTGGGATACTTGATTGTCCGTCGTCCGTCAACAATGTTGATGTTTACACACTAGAGGCCACAATTTTGATCCAATCTTCCTCAAACTTGGTCAGAATGTTTGTCTTGGTGATATCTTGAACCCTTTCGAAAATGGGTCAGGTTGGATCAAAAAGTAGGTCAGTAGGTCTCCGTCAACAATTTTGATGTTTACACACTAGAGGCCACAATTTTGATCCAATCTTCCTCAAACTTTCAG
>JAIFHC010000799.1:0-50000 GCA_021229015.1 Solen grandis | reverse complement strand
ATTTCTCGGAACGCCACCACTTATGCCAATTTATCCCGGCAGATTCATAAACTACAAACCCTTGCGAACATTTTGATATATAATAATGCTTGTTGCAATACCTGTCCCACCTACCCTCCTTTTAAAGCAAATTTTTCATTCATTGTCACCCTGCCATTATTAAAAACATAAGACATTACAAAGACACAAATCGTCAACAAACGAAGCAAGTAAAGAACAACAAATAAACAAAACAGCATTGTTAATTGGAAAGATACATCAACCTTGCAAGCCTTTGTCCAATACTGAAACAAAGTAATCTCCCTTTTACTAGATACATAAAAATAATCAAAGCGCCGAAGGCACTGAAGTTGTGTGAGTTTCAATTGGAAGAGGGTTTGACAAGCTGCAGATGTGCAGGGTAACTTAGTTTTTGGCATATACCAAACTTATATTAAAAAAAAAATACCGATTGTTCTTTCAGATTTGTTTCTTTTTGATTTAGATATGCATGCTATAAATCTTATAAATTGTAGGCTATAGAAATAGGGAGAGTAACAGTGACCATGTGCTAATTGTTAATATTCCGTTGAGACAAATGGTGCGTTCGTCTTTAATTTCTTTTAATGATCTTGTTAACGTAAAGTTAAAGCGTTTTTTGGTCAATTTCTTGAAAATGTGACCCCAGTTTATTGAATTTACTTGATAAACAAGAATGCGACAATACTGTTCTCTCAGCACTATCAGCGCTTTGATTTGTACTCTCAGTATCTTATATAACCGATCGACGACACAGTCTCTATGTGGCCCCTACGTAACTTCGGATAGCAGATATACAGGTATCGGCCATTCTATAGTGCACAAAATAACCCCTGGATGTATCTGAGGTCATTAGATTGATGTGATTATTAGCAAGTTACATGGATTTGTATCGGAATTTAAGATTTCTATATGAATCACTGTAACACCATTAAATGACCGAAACCTGCACATCCACAATCCAAATTCGCCTAAGAGCTACCTTTGCATCAAAAGAAATTATATTCCTCCGCATGGTAAAGCGACAGTTACGCAACATCATAGAGAGATTAGTTCTTATTTGCTTTTATGCCACATACAATTATTGTGTCCCCTAAATTTTTTTTATTCAAAATTGAGTTTCCAACACTTTAGCTGAATCTCAAATACCTGTGTTGTAGCATTTTGTTCAATCGTTCGATCATTCATACAAAATGAGAAATTATTAGGTTGCCACACACAACTAAATGAAAATAGTGATAATGGTTGATAAGAAATAATGGAAAATAGGGAATAAAAGAAATTACATAGTTATTACATAGTTGTGTTTTATCAAAAATGTAATAGTGTGTACATAATATGCATGTACGAATAAGAGTAATGTGTGGTTAACGTGTGGTTGTCGTCAAGGCGCGACATGACAGAAACCAAAGGTATCCGGTACGTTGCTTTGACTGAAAAACTTAAAAACTGCGCATTCAAAAAAAAAAAAAAAAAAAAAAAAAAAAAAATATATATATATATATTTTTTTTTTTTTTTTTTTAATGCGATGTAATAATATTAATGATTTATTACATCATTTATGAGATCTACGAAAATTAATCTTCCGAAAAAAATGATGAGTCTGCACTCTGCAGTGTTTGCAGGTTCAGTACGAAACCAGCACAATTCGAATTACTTGACGGCCGAATATGGACCTAAACATACGTCTGAAATATCCATCATGATACTTTTAGAAACACATTTCTTTGTCCAGATTTAACGTCTCGTCAAACGTTTTAGCCATTTTGGGACCTTTGTCTACATTTTAGCTGCCTCACTGCAATATAACACAAAATATAAACTGAAACATCAGTGCAATTTTAACGACTTCGGTATATCGCAGCCAGAGATCGAATCCAAGACTCCATGGGTATGAGGCCACTCGGCCATAGTGTCCATAACTGACGTCATATTAGGTATAGGACATGACATTGTAAAAAGTTCCATATAACTTGTGCAAACATTCAGAAGAGACATAGATACATTTATTCTAAACCATTGCTGAGAGATTTCATTAAGGAGTGGAAACTGTATGTTTATTTTTAAAGACTAAGGGTGATGTAATCCTCATTCAAACGTAAATACATAGATGATAAATGCCATCACTGTCAACCTGGGCAAACAGTGGATCAAACGTGGGAGATTGTTTTGTGAGCGTGATTTTTTAAAAAAAAAAAAAAAAATTGATTTTGATTTATTTTTGGGGGTGGGGAGTGATCTACGGAATCGGCAAACTGCTGAATTTTGGCAGTTAAAGTCAAAGAGTTTATTCATAGTAATATAGGCCTCCGGCCAAATATACAAAGCATATGGTCATATTACATTTTTCAGACAAAAGAAGTTGTGTCATACAACTTCAACAGACTCAACCATCATCATCACCATTATATTTGTTATAATTATATCAAAATATGAACTAAATATGAAGTTATATTTCTCTAGGTTACAATTTCAAAAGATATACCTTTCTCTCAATTAAATATAATTTCAGAAAATGTATACGTTTCATACCATCAAAACCAATTCTAACTTTGATGAGATGAAAATTAATACATAATTCAGACAAGGTGGTGATAATCACTATGAATATTTTAACTAACTGATTTTTATAAACCAGAAAAGTTCAGCAATTTATAAATATATAACGCTTTTCTATATATAACATCAGCATCAGTTGACTTAAGCATATTATAAAATCCTTTTAAATTTTTAGCTGAATCGTACCAGTTCAGTAGATACTGATTTCGTAAATCTATATATTTCCAACAATGAAACAAATACATGATATTCATATTCTACAACATTTGAATAAATCAAAAGAAATATTATTGTGTCTACCAGTTTCTACTTGTAAGTTGTGGCTAGAACATCGAAAGCGAGACAAAGCTAATCTGTATTTTACTGGTAATTCAATTACAAGGTATCTATCAATATTTCAAAATGTTTTAAAATATTTGTAATAATGATATCTACTAGATGCCTGTAATAGTTGTCTCCAATTTGTGTTTCACAATCTATGACTGTTTGTCTAAAAGAATTAATGAAACTATCAATATCTCCGATATCAATAACTTCTTTTTCTGTCCAAGAAATATTGTATGGACTAGAATCTGAGGCGAGTTTCTCACACGATGTGTTTGAATGCGTCTGAATAAATGATTCCTTGCTGAGTCCACTTCACCTTACACTATGTTATAGGCAATCTTGTGTACGACCAGGAACCAGAAAATATAATTATTTGGTGCGTAATCAAGTAGTATTAATTGAGAAAAGAAGTTCTTGTTTGCAATCCCGAATCACGATACACATTTCAAATAATCATGCTCATGGTTTACAGATTTTCTGGTCCATACAAGACAAATATAGTGCTGTCTCAATGCGATATCCATCGTCGGAACCCACATCCCACATTCGTAATTACAGGCATTTCATTTGATTCGTGACCAAGACAGCACGAATCACGAGTCTTAGATGTTTCTGATTATACACTACATCACAGGCGATGTATAGTATAAAGTCAATGTGTATGTGTATTTCATTTTCTTTTTATTGACCCATATCACTCTTAACGGTTAATGGTTTTTGTTTGTAAATAGGGATACCATGAAATTTCATTTTGCTTCGCCGATGTTCGAGCTAACAACACTCTGGTCTTTTCCAAATATTAGAGTTCTTTATTAGATTCTAATTAAGGAGAAACTTTTATATGAATTTCCGTATCGAAATAATTTCATTGTAACTATACTTGAAAGTAAACAGCCCAGATACCCTAACTGCACCCAAATTATAGTATATTTTTATGAAAATTAGCCGTTTTCTTAGTCATATCTTTATACAATTGATTCGAAGCAAAACCCACTTGATAGTATACATATCCTTTGTCGATATCTTATTTGAAATACATGAACTAAAACTAAAATAAAAAACACCTGCCTGAAATAGACAACTTAACCCTATCTCCAATTCAGTTTATTGACCAGCAGGGCGGCTACAAACTTCCTTCGACGCAGACGGATGTAGCAATCATTCTGTCTTTATATGGAAAACTTACAGAAACTGCTTAACATATTATTACGTCCATGACGCCAATATGTCTTGTCTTGTAAAGCCTTCATTCGTCAGCAAAATGGCGACCATGAATGGGGAAGTGTTACCTGCCCAACGTAAACAGCGAGACAATCGATCTACTAGTTGAAAAAGTAGAAGTCTAACCAAGTAAACTATTTTCTTCGAGACTTCACTGCAATTTATTGTTAGCGACTGGTTTTGATTTTGACGTGGGCTATATTTCAGGAATAATGCCAGTTTTCACTACTTTTAATACCATTATTTGTTTATTGATTAAGCAAGATTTGAAAAGCACATTCAAGGGAGTTCGGTATCCAAACATTGCATATGGTGTTTACAAATAATATATTGAATGCGACGAGCAACATCTGTTTAAACTTGACACACAATCTAGTGTTCCCACAATATGTTTATATAACTCGATATCATCTGAACCTTTTTCAATTTCCTTGACATACACTATGGACAAAGAATTAGTCATGTTCTTTTGAAATATGACTATGGTATTTATATGTACATCACTTTAATAAATTCAGCCAAGCGTTGTAGATATTCATTGACACTGGAATTTGCATGTATTATACAAATCCTGTTGTAATTAGGACTTACTCATATTATTTTACATCGATTCGGAAACAAGTTCATAAAGCTTATACTTATCTCTCTGGGCGGTTTCTGGGTTGGACCAGTACTTTGCGCCTAGGAAGGTAATGAGACACACTTGCCCACACGGGGCTCGAACCAACAACCTCCAGACCAGCAGTCGGGAATGTTTCCACTGAACCACGGCGCTCTACATACTTAAAATATGATGCACACATACATGTATTTATAATCTCAGCAATATTCGAATTATTCAATTGACGGCGCAATCGTGTAGAATACTTTGCATTATTTGAATATAACCCGTCTATAACAGACATGTTTATAGGGATAAACTCATAAAAATGTACAAACACAAGCACAAAACAGAAACAGAACCAAAAGCACTCGTGACTTCAATTCAACTTCTGTTATAGGATAACTATATCCCTTAATAAATAATCACATATCTTTTCTTGAAATATAATGTAAAGAAACTGCATATTTTGTCCGAATATTTTTTATATATAAAATCTTCATATATTTATTATGCCACCCTTCGAAGAAGAGGGGGTATATTGCTTTGCTCATGTCGGTCGGTCGGTCGGTCGGTCCGTATGTCCGTCGGTCTGTCGGTAGACCAGACCTTGTCCGAGTGATAACTTAAGTTCTATTTGACCTTTAAGTCTCAAACTTAATGTGGTTGTTGCTCATGATTAGTAGATGACCCCTATTGATTTTGGTGTCATTACCTCAAAGGTCAAGGTCACAAGACCTTGTCCGAGTGATAACTTAAATTCTATTTGACCTTTAAGTCTCAAACTTCATGTGGTTGTTGCTCATGATTAGTAGATGACCCCTATTGATTTTGGTGTCATTACCTCAAAGGTCAAGGTCACGAGGTCACATGTTGTGTATGTATAATACCAGACCTTGTCCGAGTGATAACTTAAGTTCTATTTGACCTTTAAGTCTCAAACTTGTGGTTGTTGCTCACGATTAGCAGATGACCCCTATCGATTTTGGTGTCATTACCTCAAAGGTCAAGGTCACAAGGTCACATGTTGTGTTTGTCCGAGTATAACTTAAGTTCTATTTGACCTTTAAGTCTCAAACTTCATGTGGTTGTTGCTTATGATTAGTAGATGACCCCTTTCAATTTTGGTGTAAATACCTCAAAGGTCAAGGTCACAAGGTTGCATTTGTATATATGTTTGATGACTTGGCCTTGTCCAAATAAGATTTTAGGCCTATTTCAGACTATATGTGGTTGTTCCTTATAATGAGTAGATGACCTCTATTGATTTGGGTCAAGTTCACAATGTCACATGTTGATATATTTTCATTATATAAATGTCTCGCCCAAGTGATAACTTCTATTTTATTTTTACTCTTTAGGTCCTAACCTCATGTAGTTGTTGCTTATAAATGTAGAAAGCGCCATGTTTTCAAATTAATAAGTTGGATTCTTATAAATATTTTGAACGATTTAAGCACTGTCTGACTAATAACTCAAAATCTCATTGTGTCTGGTTTTAATTTCAGTAAATGTTTAGTTCCACATTTTAGCACATTATATTTTCACTCAAATTTTTGAAGTTTGAGAATTTTTTGTGACAAGCCAACATTATGAAGGCAAACTCCTTGCATGTAATATAGCTATATACATATTATGGCATATGAGGGGGGCATATATGTTTCACAAACATTTCTTGTTTCTTTATTTATTTTCTTTTTTTTCAGATGAAACGAGTCGTGAAAATAAAATAACGCCTTGCATTCAGATTGACGATTATATGAGGGCGAGTCAATTAATAACCAGCCTATGACATCTCCGATCAACCGAGACATCCACAATTTTCACTTATTGTTTCAATACATGTACTATACCTGAGTACAAAACTACACATGTATACGGTGATTTGTTTGTCAGATATTGAATGTCAAACATGGCTAGTGATGTAAAAGCAAGCTTTTCATCAAAAGTTGAGTACCGTGCTGTAATTCGGTTCTTGCATTTAAAAGGTAAAACTAGTAAGGACATACATGCTGAGTTAGTTGATGTGTATGGGTCTTCTGCACCATCTTATTCTCAGGTTAAATTCTGTGATGGGGAGTTTAAACGCGGTAGAACGTCTTTAGAAGATGAAGCCAGGTCTGAACGCCCAGTTGATGCCACCGGCGAAGAAATGTGTAATAAAGTCAGAGATCTGGTATACTCAGATAGGCGAAATAGCACAGGCATTAGGCATTTTACATGGTACCGTTCCAACAATCTTGCATAATCGTTTAGGGATGCGCAAGCTTACAGCCCGCTTGGTCCCAAAATCCCTTAGCAATTAGCAAATGGCAACGAGAGCATCAGTATGCAGTGCGTTGTTGAAGCGTTTGAGGTCAAAACATGAATTCCTTTTGCGTCTAGTTACTGTGGATGAGACTTGGGTGCATTATTATGAACCAGAAAATAAAGCCCAGAGTCGTCAGTGGGTAGGGCCGGGATCCCCAAGGCCAAAGAAGTTCAAGATTCAACCATCTGCTGGTAAAGTGATGGCCACAGTATTTTGGGAAACAAAGGGCGTTATTTTGTTGGACATTTTACCCAAGAGAAGTACAATAACCGGGCATACTATGCAAACTTGCTAGACCAGCTGAGGAACGCCATCCGCGAGAAACGCTGTGGTAAACTCTCCAAAGGTATTTTGCTGCAACAGGACAATGCAAGAGTCCACACTTGTAAAGTTGCAATGGATGCTGTGGAGCGAAATGGGTATGAATTAATACCGCACTGTGCCTACTCACCAGACCTGGCTCTTAGCGACTTCTTCCTTTTTCCAAATTTGAAAAAGGATATACGTGGACGTCATTTCCGGTCTGACGAAGAAGTCGTGGCGGCGTGGTGAGGAGTGGTTCCATGGAAAGGACCCTGACTTCTTCACTTCTGGGCTGATGGCACTTGAACACCGTTGGTCCAAGTGCAAAGCCCTGGAGGGAAATTATATTGAAAAAGAAGAGGTAGATCTCAACCCGAAATAGGTTAGGCTGGTTATTTATTGACTCGCCCTCGTAGATAACACCTATATGGATGTAATCACTGATATAAAAAAGGCACTTACATTAAATTAGCCAGGCCGCTAAGCTCATGCTACTAGGCCGTCAGTTCACGCCGCTAAGCTGTTAAGTTCAATGGGAGTGTGGGCTTCTATTGTCTTGGGAAATGTCTTAATAGAGTCTATCCAATTAAGAAGTCACTTGGTTTTGTCAAATAGATCGTTATTTTCTGTACATAGTATAATGGAAAACAAAAAGTTGTTCTATTGAAATAAATAGCAGAAAAATGTGAATTTTCATAACTTCTGATTGGCCATAAATTGGAGATGACTTCTAAATCAACACCAAGTAAAATGTTCGACTTTCATGACTTACTTTGTACTGCATTTAGGAAATATAACTTTAAGATCAACATTAATTGTTGGACATGTTAAATAAAGGGTAAGCATATTTCCATACATACATAAGTATCCTGATGAAAAAAAGAGTCTAATACTTATTTATGTACATGTATATGTATTTTAATTGTTTAGCGGGACAACTTGTCACAGAAAGATCAAAATGACTGAAATAATATCAGTAGGACGTTAAACCCAAGAAAAATAATAAAAAAATCAAATCAGTATATTAACCATATGCAATAAAAAGGAACAAACAACAACAACAAAAACAACAACAAAACTCGTCATTGCATTGTTTAAGACAAACTGAAAGCAACAAAGTGTATAAACATTCACTTGATTTCCAGTTTCCCATGGATCTACAAATTCCGTGCTGTCAACGAAGACACTACAAAGTATGGACATAATGTACACTTGCACTGAACAAGCGAAAGCGATTGATCGTTCAGCAAACGCTTTTACCTGACATTGACAAAATCACACACACACACACACACACACACACACACACCTTTTACATATAGTAGAAAACAATACAGGACCGAATGACTGTCATATGAGAATTAAAGCTTTTGACCGAGTCTCTTTTGCTGATGCAAGTGGTATTAGTATGTCTGCATCTGCCCCCACACCACTTTAAGTTTTCACATTAGGATCTTTGAGATGGATTATAATATCAGCTGTGTAGGTTATAGAAAAGAAAAGGAAAAGAAAACCCTTTTAACCGGTTTACCAGGAAAAGAAAGTAATTTCTGGTAAAATATTTAGACCTGAGACTTTTCTATTTATATCTACATTCACAGGGACAACGATAGCTACTTATTCTTGTGTTACAGAAACAATACCATTATGAATAATTTAAAGGAATATATATATATATATATATATATATATATATATATATATATATATATATAATGTGATGGTAAATAAGTCTTTGTATTTGAATTTGTGTTGTTTATATTACTACAACTGGGAACACAGTTTACCCGATGTTGATAAAACCGACATTATTTATAACAGACATTCAGATGAATGTATTTCAGAAGTTGAATCGTATCTGACCCAATTTCCTTTATGATATATGAGAGAAAACTCTATTTCTTGAAACAAAAGTAGCATGTAGAAGCGACCCCCTTCCTCCTCCGTTGTATAAATAACTTCCTTCCCTGTTGTGCTGCTAAATTTCACCATATTTTTCACGTTTATTTATCCATGATATAATCATATCCTGTATATGCTAATATTTATCAGTCTGTTTAATCAATTTACATCATTCTGTCTAGCGTGGCGTAGCGAATAAATAAATAATCGACCAGTTTAGTGATGGAAAAATATTTTAAATGTCACGTCTTTCCATACTTTTTATCAAAATGACCAATGAAGAAAACCGATGTGTATTTTGATTTAAGGTTCTGGAACTCTAATGCATTACCAATCGTATTAACTCGGCCTAACCCGTTGGATCTACAATCGTAACAATTCGGCAATCCCCGAAATTTCGATGAAATGGGGCGATGCATTACCTCTAATTAAAGGCTTTCCATAAATAGGCTGCAAACTGCTTTGAAACTGAGGGTTATGGGTTCGACACCCAGCAGAATCAACATTTTTTTTCTTTTCCATTTTTAACAATATTTCTCTATTACTCATATCGAACTGGTAAAGCATTCTCCTTTTAAATTACTGAACCGGAGTGACAAATTTGATGCCGTACTAAGCCTACCAGAAATGATAAATAAGGGCTGTCACTCCTAAACAGGTAATTACCAAAACAAAATAATACTGCAAAAAATAATTCCGCAAAATCTGACGGACCGAAATGGCATCAAACCCAGGTTACAAACATAAACGGTCAATGCATTAATCATTACGCTCTTCTAAAAATAGCTTTGATTTAAGGCATTGTATTTAAGATCATTAATGTCAAGGTCATCGTTAGGGTGTAAAGAACGATTTTTGCCAACTGATTGCATGTCATAATCAATTCCGATGTTTTGACTGACTCGGAATTTCCTTTCAAAACGTAATGTTTTCCTGTCTGCCAAATGTCATTGAACATTTTCGAGGCCATTAAACAGTGGACATATACGAATGACACACTGAAATCGATAGCACATTTACGTCCTATGTTTTTAGTCCGTAGGATGGATCATACTAATAAACTAAAAAGCTATCATCATTTTGATAATAATCATGAAATACGAGCTAAAATCTGAAATCTGAATTGTTTTCCACTTGTTTCCATTAAGTATTTATATCTGGTGTGAGACTCTTAAGCAATGCGAGGTCTTCATTGCCATAAATATAAGCCACGTGTCATAAATGCATATCAATAAATAAAAAAACCCATATCAGATGTCTTTATAATGCAGCCGATCTAAGCCTTTATATGCTAATGTAAGTCTTTACTTTCGGAGAGAAAATTAAGCTATTAGAATGGCAAAAAATACAGGTCCGATCAGTCGGGCGTCGTTTACAGCTAATGTCATAATTTTCTATATAGGTCATAATTTAAACAGACTTATGAAACCTGCATTTTATGCGATGTATCACAGTCGTCCAATGAAATGCATGTATTTCGTTCAAGATTTGAAAAACATATGGCATGCAATAAACCAAGAGGTCTCGATATGGAGAAAATAAAAAACTGTGGAGCCTACGCGACCCTGGCATCATGGTCGCAACTTGTTGCGGCGGCAGCTGGTTACGCCATGTTTTGTAATGCCCACTGTAACAGCTAATAGAAAAGCAAAATGTGTGTCAAAGATGTTTTAAGAGATGCAACTTGTGCATGCGCGTTAATGACAAAATTACTGCAATGTATAAATAAGAAAGATGCAATATTGATTCGAGCCTGATTAATCTCCGTAATGTTTTCGTTAGATTCCGTAAATTATTACGATCCAAACATTTGTTTTTAATGGTAGTATGACTTGCAATGTAATACACTTCAAATAATTCAGGGTGGCTCAGCAGTAATTTCAGTAATCTTGTAATCACGAAGTGGCTGGTTCGAATCTTTGGTACAGACAATTTAAGAATTCATAGTTAAGTTATTCTCACCTGTTTTTAAATTATTTGCAGTGTGAGTAATGAATAATGAATAATGTGAATAATTTTCTTTTGATTTTAATTGTTTTGAAGATTTCTTTTACGACATGTTTAATCCTCTATGCGGTCGAGCATTGAGAAATAGCTGGAGTAATAAACAATAAGTTTGTTAAAATCGTGCTATACGTGATTTGCATGTAGTACATTATTAAACACAGTGGTGTTCTTCACAAAGAAGAAAATTATATATGATCTAAACTAAAGTCGAACTCACAACCCTCAGTTTCGAGATCTAGCACATTATCATTGAGACTAGCAGGGCGCGTGATACACATAAGCTTCTAATTAATGCATAATAATTATACGTGTTGTACCATACTTTTAAGTTTATGTTTCACATCGGAAACCGACAATTGCTGAAGAAAGGTAATTGAATATTTAGATGTCTCAAGTTGATATTGCCAGACAATAATATAGATCATTCAGTTGGTTACAAAAAATACCTGATTTGCATATTCCGCATATCTTCGTCAATTTTCTGACGTTTTCCATGCACCTTCCGTTTGTCTTCGTTAACTAGTACATAAATTGATGACGTAGCAGATAAACAGATTGTGATTCGTCGACGGTGTCAAATTATTTCTAAAAACGAATCGTCTTCGGGAATATTTGCCAATGCAAAATGTAAACAAAGAGAATACGTGTTTTTTGACAGCCACACAAAATACTAAAAGGGAAGATTTAATGCATATAACTGTTATATCGCAGCAGATGTTTGCACATAAGGTTCCATTTGCCTTAGTCTACAAGATGTCATTGTAATTTTCCTTTTCATGAAAACTGTACCGTTATAAAACATAATGGGCCTTTAAAAAATCTAAACAATGTTCTCCTGCTGGGAAAAAGAACCAACATCCCATTTAGACATAGTTGGTTAGCCTATTTTACGCACTGGACCAATTGACCAGCAATTATACGCACTGGACCAGCAATTTTACGCACTGGAACAATGGACCAGCAACTTCTTTGAGAGGATTTTATACGTATGTATTTGTTACCTGGAGCTGGAATGATTCAAAATATCTCCGAATGATGTGCGATTTTTTTTGCATACGTACTTTCTTGTTTTCAAAATAGTTTTTTTTTTAAATACATTATTTCCAGCATCGATTTTCAACACATTTCAATTCACTTCCATTACGCACTCGTACTGAAATAAACATGAAAATTATCACCACCTAGTGATAAGAAAGAAAACAAAAAATTTGGAACTTTATCTCGTAAAAAGGGGGAAATCTATGGTTTATGTTGGCATAGTTCTGCCAGTCACTTACCCACTAAGCAATGTCGAAATTTTTCTGAATTACTACATTCAGTTAGTAACTTGCAAGAACATTTTCTTTTTTTTTCCTCTTAGGTATCTTACCAGGACAAAACTGCTTGTTAGTGCTCACTGAATTTGTATGCAACCGGATGTTTCTAAAATAGGTTTCAAGGCAGAAGAAGGTATTCTTCAAATGAGCCTCGCGCAGAAACAAGGTTTAGGATTTTCATATTCGGAATATATTGTGGCATATTACTAGAATAACAGGTACGTGATGGAGATTTAAAGCACTAACACGCCAAAATTCCAATTAAGTTTCTATTATTTGGTATCATGAAAACTGCATATATATTCACGTTATCGGATAAATTATCATGAAAACTGCATATATTTTCACGTTATCGGATAAATTATCATGACAACTAAGTGGTTAAGTGGTGGCGAGAATATGCCACTATACAAACCATACTACCATTAAAAACAAATGATTTGATTGTAATAATTTACGAAACTTAACGAAGAACATCACGGAGATTAATCAGTTTCTGTTCAATGTTGCAAGACAATATTATCTATGTAGACCTTAGTTGTATTTATCTTGCTTGTTTTTCAAAGAAAAAAGTCGAGGTATTTTCATCACTCGTCGGCGCCGTTGGTATCGTCTCCGTGAAAACTTTAACCCTTTCCCTCATAGGGGAAATCATGAAAAGACCTATGCGAACAGCATAAAACCAGATCAGCCTGTGAGTAACTCGCAGGCTGATCAGTTTTTATGCTGTTCGCTGCTCCTCAGTGGTCTGGAAATGAGGACTTTATAATTAAATTTGGTAAGGTTTATCAGGCTTTATGTGGTACCTATTGAGTGCGTCAAAATGAGTCTATATGAGGGAAAGGGTTAAACTTGGCCATATCCTTTAAACTATTAATTTCATATACTTGTTCATTATCACAATGGATAAATTATCATCAAGGGCCATAACTTTTTATTATTTCTGATTTACTCCCCATCACAGACAAACCGTCACAGTCGGCATTGAAACTATATTTAGACTGATAAAACCTATAATTAGATTCCTTCGCATTTCCCACATGAGCTAACTTCTTAGAATGAACTTATGAAATCGCGACACTGAACTGGTGAACACGCCATGTTGCGGGACGTGTCCATCGGGAATATCGTATTCTTTATTTAACCAATTTTGTCGAAGTTTTGTTTGCGAAAAAAGCGTTTTCTAGTGCAATGTGACCTACCTATTTCTACCAATTATCTATGAACGAGCTGCGTTAATATCTGCATTTTTTTAACATGAATTCATCACCCTGGTGTCATTTTTTCCCATGAGCATCCCGGTATTTGAATTTACGCATATATACTTTATAATGTGCTTTTAGTATTATATACATAATAAGACTGAGCGACTGTAATAACAAAAAATATTATTCACTTGTTACCTCCCTTGAATGCTCCCTATGTATCCACAACGGCAATATATTATGTTGACAACTACCGAAACTGGTGAAATAAATTTGGAGCATTTGATTGTGACCATGAAACCCCGCCTGTTCTAAGAGCAATGCAGGACATTGTGCGTGTATCAATGTAATATCGATTTTTGTTAGTGGCATGCAAGTTAATTAATAACCACATTGGCAGCCTAGTAATGCGTGTTTTGTGAGTGATCTGTCAAGATAATTACTGCTGACATGATTAACAGCAATGGAGTACCTCTGTAGATTTTGCAGTCATGAACGCCAGAACAAGAACAAAATAGATAATAATCATATTATTATTAGTTTGTGTTCACTTCACTGCCGAAATAAATGAGACTCCCCCCCACCCCTCCCCCAAAAACAACAACAACAAAAAACAACAACAAACAACAACAACAACAAACAACAACAACAAAAAAGAAACTGCACACGTTTCCGGCCTTAGTAGTTATATGGCGGGTGAGTTATCCTTTAGATATGTACGGTTCACGTTTGTTATCCAACAATGGCTTCAATCGATGTCGTTCAGCTGATTTTAAGACAATTGATATTGTCAGAGGACATTTACCTAATTGGTTCTCGACTCATTAAGGTAGAAGATGATATCGATTCTGTCGTCCTTCCAGTTCCTGTGGAATGTAAGGTGCAGCGATATGTTTTGCCGACTGCTGAGTAATCATACGCCATAAAGCGGCTTTTCAAGTCAATTGACGTCAATGTGCTATGGGGAATGTGAATGACCGCGGAGAAAAAGGATGACAATGGAGAGCAATGGTAATGTCGAGACCGTAAATAGATCTTTATCTGATATTTGTCGTGTTTCTTTTTGCCAAGATCATGTATACGAGATTATGCCTTTTAAGGTTCCATGTCGTAAATGTTGTAATGGTATTTCTAACTTTATAGAAACACGAATATTTACTCGTGTTTTTCAGAAGATGGATTATATGTGCATTATAAATCGTCTTTCATACATCGAGGTTTTGCTTAAAAGACGTACATTTTACTTACCTGTTTTTTTTTTCTAAATAACGAATGTGGTATATGAATTATAAGTTACAAAATGAACGGTACTGAATCAATCAACAAACATTTACTCATTTGTGTATTTAAATGCAGACGCTATCTAATGAACAATTGATGATTACCTGTAAATGATGTATGTTATGCTTACGCAACATTGTAAAAGACATATAAAATGGATATTGATAGCCTCATCATTCTATCAGACACCATCTCGACGTAAAATATTTCGTAATGTGAGACATTTTGTAGGTTGCCAGTTGCGACCATTATACTGACCGCCCCTGTTGTGTGCTTGACGTGGGTTTGAGACCCGGCGGAGAAATGTAATCAAAAGCCATTAAAGACAGTACTGCTTTATCTCCCCTGTTCTTGAAGAACAGCAGATAAGGGTTGTTCCAGGACTGAATGGCCCAGTATCAAGAATGTGCAACTCGTACCATGCCAAATTTGGGGCAGCACAATATATGTCTCTTGTAGGGAATATACCCCAACTGATTGACATACTGTCAGTGGGGCCTTAAACACAAGGAAACATAGTTTTTACCACTATACCAATCTAAGCTTGCTTCGTCGAACCAATCAAAACTTGGTGGAAGCAAAGTAAAAGATCGAGATATAATAGAAGTGAAAACACTTTGAATGTTACGATTGCTCGTAAGAGTGCCCATCCTGCGTTTATTTATCCATATGTTTTGTTAATACTTTTCTATACCGCTGTCGTATCCCTGTATGTTATCAAGGTCACTATGACCCTTTTTCAATATTGTTATCGCGTTTTTTTTGTTTGTTTTTTTGTTTGTGATTGTGTCTTCCATCAAAGCATGTTCATTTCGGTTTTTGACATTTAAATATATTGTAGCAATACCACTGAGAACCCTTTTCTATTCCCTGGACATTTGGACATTATATTTACCGTCCATTTATTTCAACCGCAGATGAACAGATTACCGAGACAAACCCCTGATTTTTTTCTGGCGTTCTTTTTTGAGTTGTGAATAAATGAGTTGGCTGGCAATATCGGGGTGAATGACTTAAACCGTTAAACGGTAATTCACACATGTTAGGATGTTATGCTTATACTTTACGTGTGTATTATGTCTATCAATACCCATCAACAGATGCATTTTTCTTTACACTCAATGCAACCATCCGTGATCATAACAAGTGGGTGGTTTCCCAATCACAGGCAAAACCATTACAGGCGGTAATGAAACTGTATTTAGAATGATATGCGACGATGAGTCGTCACAGGTATAAATACAATTGCTGACAATTGCGTCAGAGAATCGACTCTTTGGCTCAATGGTTAGAGCATTGGACTTGCACGCCTGCGGACCTTCGATCCTGGGCCGCGTCGAGTTTGTTACAGATAAAACCTTTATTTTTACAGTACGGAGTTTTAGTTGCGTCACCTCTTGACATCGTCCATAATGGTGAGGAATTACCATCAGTTAAAACAATACTGAATAGACTACCCAATTCATCATCTGGAGTCTGTAACCTGACCCGTTCGTTCTGTTCATTATGAAACAGGCATTTCTTTAAATAGCCTTCCACGAGTATTTAGAAGGAAAATGTCCAGACATCAAATAGAAACTTAAAACATCCAGGAGTCTATATTTCTGTAGAGTTCCAAAATCTAATAAGTCTGTCTATAAATATTTGTTTGGCAAGATATTTACATTCCAATCTACACAACTGACCAAGAAATTGTAGTTTTTTATAATCAATCATGGTTTCAATACATGATGAGTTGATTAGAGATAAATAAAATCTGTATTAAAAACCTTGGAAGTGATTGGAGAAGTTTGACACAGAAACGATGTGCTTTTTCAGCTTGTTCACGTCAGTATGTGTAAGATCATTCCACAATCCACATCCATATAGTGCCTTTGGTATCACTACAGTATTATAAATAGTCTTCATGGTAAGTGGACTTAGTGGACGTAGGGGCCGCCGTGGCCGAGCGGTTACAGTCGTGGACTACAAATCTCTCAGCCCCTCACCGCTGTGGGTTCGAATCCCGGTAGGGACTTCGGATTTTTCATGTGAGGAAGCCTTCCAGCTGGCTTGCGGTAGGTCGGTGGTTCTACCCGGGTACCTCTGTGTACTCGGGGTCTTCCTCCACCTGTAATTAGCTGGACGTCGCTATATGATTGAAATACTATCGCAGCGACGGTAAACCCAAATACAACAACAACAATACGCGGTTCGTAACATAGCAGTATATAAGTTTGCCAACACAGGAGACAACACATCTATAGCACAGCTTAAATGTTCATATTGCAAATTGTCAAGTCCGGCTGCCTTACCCCTGGGCAATTTGCATATGACATCACGAACATCATCAGACGTCACAGTGGCATGTGAATCCGGCTTCGTCTCATGTAGTTTTTTCTTCAAGGAGTCCGAAACACTTTGTCGCCAAGATTCATCAAAATCACTGTCCTCCAATGGCCTATACAACGACTCAAAATAAGTTCCCCACTGCTTTGTGATCTCCGCACGATCACGTGTTTTCTGACCATTAAAATTCATTCCGTCACCAAGAAGGTTACGTGATTTCCTCCGTCGATTAACTAACCCCCAGAATCGGTTCGAGTCAAGTAGTGCCATCTTGTCAATGTCCTCATCCAGACGCTGCAAGTAAATGGCCACCGTCCGTCTATGAATCCTACGAAATTCGCGCTTCGCAGCTTTATACTCTCTATTAGCCTTCACTACACCATTGACGTCTGAGCTGACTCATTATGTTCTTCACTAAGCTCAGCACTCCAATATGGTTTTAAGAACGTAGTATACCTTTTCTTAGGTAGAGTATCATTTGCATGGTCAACTATTTTGTCTTTGAATACCACATATGCATTATCAATACCACTTATATCTAATACCGATTTGCCAAGCTTCGTAACCATTTCATCACTGGACAATGTACAGCTATAATTATGAATACGTTCAGTAGTAACTTTGTTCCAGTTAATGCAGGGTTTATACATAAAAGCATGATCAGACTGCACACCATTTAACTTAAGTAAAAGTAATGAGATTATTACTGGTCTATGTCTTGACACGTTTATGCTGTTATCATCGACAATTTCACAATGGACATACAAGTCTAATATTTCTACAGGCAAGCAAATGAAATCAATCAACGTTTTATGTACATCATCATAAGATACATAGGAATGATCGGCACCCTTGCAAAATGACAATGTGCTTACTGCAGATAAGTTTACATCACACAGAAATTGAGAAAATACTCTATCTCTCGAGTGTATACTAGAGCTATCTGTTTTCGCATTAAAATCTCCCATAATTACGACTGTGCCAAACTGATTGTACGTGTACGATATGTACAGTTTATCAATGTACTCATTATAATACCCTATAGAATAGTATGAACAGGGCAAATACACCTGTACAATGAATATATACTGACCGTTACCTATCTGTACTTGAACCCCAATTATTCTGTCGTCATCAATTTACAAAGGACTAACATAACTGTCCAATCGTGTATGCCATAATAGAGTAACACCACCTTTACCATTGCATCTATACTGGAATGACAAATCTTTGTCGCACTTTGCGAATACTTTGTATTTAGATGTAATTGAATCTAATAAACATAAACTGTGTGGAAACAACCAGTGTTCAGATATACCACAAATATCAATATCGTTTTTAAACTAACAGTCGCATAAATAAGAAGAGCTGGAAAACATTCCAGATACATACCAAGTCATTATATTCATGACGAAAATAATATCAGTAATCAGTAAAATACTCTTAATATAAACCATAGTACACAGTTATGATACAAGTCTTTTTATTTCACACTGGTCAACATCAAAATCAAGATGGCCGAACCGATTGTCAGTTATAACATCGTTTGGCTTTCCATAACGCTGTACTCCACCCCTTCGCGATCGGTTTTCACTGTTCTCTGTTCGCCTATTCAAGCGATTTGGAAGCTCCCAGAAGTGACGCCATGGTTTTCAGGGCTCGCACGTAATATATTCAGGCCAAAAGGATTTTGACATGACAATATCTGAATAATCATCGTCAAAAAGATTCAGTCTTACAATTACGCACTTAGGATTCCGACTGACCGGAAGAACTTTAACACTATAAACTTTGGGTCCTTTCGCACGAATAACTTCAATAAGAACATCAACGTTCACTTGTTGACTAAGTCCTCTAAGACAGTAGGATTTTGGTCTCTTCAGATACTTCAATCGAAAACCATCATCATCCGGTTCCTCGTGCGCCCTCCTGTACGTGATGTGCACGGGAATCTGCTTAGGCCGTCTAGTGTCGCCAATACCGTTAGTATGCACCGACGTCTTATCTAGACTATTTGGTCCTCTGGGTGTTGACAAATGGTTCGCAGGGGCAATCCTTCCTCCAGGAGCAGTATTACAAGTAACTATAGGAGGAAATTCTACGTCGTATCTACATGGATTAATACTATGAGGGGACTCAGACACACTGCATTGTATTGGATCCACACCAGCATTACACGCGCAATGCTCACATCTGTTTTCCCTATAAAGTTTGTTATTATTAAAAAGTCCACACTCTTTACAGATCTCGATATCATTCTCGTCTTTATTTTGTGTTATCTCGCTCGTTGAATTAGTTACATTCCCAGAGACAATGTTACTGTTATCAATTCTAGCATCACCTATCTTCGCGATTGTAATGATATTGTTAATGTCTATAAATGCCTCTAACATTCTTATTCGATCTTCCAACTCAGTAACTCTATACACCAGAATACGAGTCAGGTCTTCCATTCTAGATTTCACTTCCTGAGGTATTTGAATGAATGCATTTGCTACAACAGTCAATATCATTTTTCACTGATTCAATCATACTCTTTGTGTAATTCATTTGATCTGCTCTCAATTTATCAATAGCATGTTGTGACTGTTGAGCTACAAGAAATCCTGAATGCATTGAGGACACCGAGTATTTCACCAATGCATTTCCTGGGCACAGCCACACTTGATTACTTTCCTTGAACATTGCGGCGTCGTAACATGACTCTGGGTAACAGATTTCTCCCTACCTTTGCCAGTACTAATCATTGGTTTCAGCACCGACAAATCCCCCCCCCCCCTCTGTGACATCTATAATGGCATGAATGTCCTGCGCGATTTTCACAGTTATCGGGTCCCCCGATCGCGTAGCAACACGTCTTTTCAGATCTGCATCTGCGCCGTACGGGAAACCTACTGTCACCTGTTTCAAATGCACAAAGTACAGTGACCGAACGCGTTCAAGGTCACTTTCACAAGAACCATAGTTACGAACAACCTGGGTAACAAACATATCCCTCGGGAGTTCCCTGAACAACTTCACTAATCCTCTATATTCCTGTATTACCCGGATATTATTCTCATCCATATCCGTTTTGAAAGATATCATCGTAGATCGAACCTTCATCATCGGAACTTTCCGGGCTTCCTAATAGGTCGGAAACCGTTACGTCTGTTGTTCCCATGCCAACGGTCGGTGAGCAGTTGTTATGTTAAATATAATGTACCCGTTATAGCCTAGGGCAAAATGAACAACCGAGCTACGTTACCCCTTTAAGGCTCAGGGAAATGGCGCATTTTTTATTTAATTGTCAGACACATATATATGAATATCTCTCTCTCTCTCGTCAATTATCGCAATGTTTATGTTCAAATATGATGAATATTCAGAATACAGACTTATCTCGATTGTCCAGTGCCACAATATATCTCCAAATTACCACTAAAACACCAAGAAATCCAAAATTTTATCACTACATTTTTCAAAAGGAAGGAAAAAAATTTCCAAATTTTTTTTTTTTTTATGCAGCTATTATTTACAAGAACAGAATAGTACTATGTTACCAGTCTACAGATTGATGATGATGATGATGATGATGACCATGGCGTCTTGCTTCTAAAAAATGTTCGTAACGGTCGATCATTCATGTCAATGATGGAATCAATATGGACTCAAAATTGCGTTATTATAGGACATATCATATAGGAGTCCATTTTTGATGCTGACAACAAAGTGCGGTCGGTCTTACTCGTTGGACCCCATAATTATCATTTTAGTGAGGAACCGCACTGCTTTACCAAAACTACTTTTTTTTTTCAAGTACACATTGTGTTAATGTCAATATCTTTTTATCAATTATTAAAATAAAAAAGTGCAATTTTCATGAATTATTAACTACATGGCTCATAACAAATTCTCAGTCTATTCCTTCAAATTAATGACTGTCGCGGCGTCTATAACACTGGAGCAAAATTTTATTGAACAAAAAATATGTGTCTCAATTTTCGAGTCCTTGGAGTGCTTTAAACATGACAAGCAACTTTATGATCATTATGATTTGTTCTGGCAGCCGCAGATAAATTGAATTTGATATCATGTGTAAATTAGCCATTGGGAAATTATTATCAAATTCAAAGTTTTAAAAATTTTGATGACAAATTGAATTATAATTATGGTCCTTCAAATGCTTAAAAAAGACGTCAGTGCAGATGCAAGAATATATTGATTTTGAGTCATAGGCTCTTTTGCTTATTGTCTATAAATTACATATATATATATTACCGATTACCCTGTCTCTAGCTGTCAAGATACATAAGCTACATAAATCAGCCATTTAGCATAGTGAAATTGAAATGTAAAATATACCGATAAGTAATATGCTACAGACACTCGGACACATATTATTATATATTTTAAAATCAAATTACAAATATGAAATAGTATATCTATATTGATTTTTTTCATTTTATCTTAAAGTATAAATGCAAATAAGCACTGACATATATAACGTTTTTTAGCCAGATATTGTCAAGTTTCATTTGTTGATTTAATCCCTTGATATGTAACCCCAAATGAACGTGTATCAACAAGTAATATTTAAACAACAAATAATTTCTAAGTTTAATGCATATGCGAATTTCAAATTAAAATAATTTCATTTCCGTAAAAGAATTATCAATTCCAGTCAAAATATATTGAGATAATCAAAAAATTGTAGAAATAAATTACAAATTTAAATTATTTAATAAATTTTCCTAAACCTCAAGATTAAAAACCTGCAAGCGTGTATAAATTGACTGCCTGTATTCTACAGATAAGCAGTTTTGACTGCATTTCTCATAAATAACTACATAAATTTGAAATGAAGATCTACTGAGGGTTCAAATAATTTCACAATTTATCCACTCGATTAACTTTTCTTTTAATAGAGTAACTTGTAATTTCATTTGTTATGTCCCCGCCATGAAATGGCGACGGGCACATAGGGTTACACTTGTCCCTGTGTGTGTATATCCTTGGTTAATCAAAAATGTATTTATGACAAATAAAGTTAATGTTGTTCTTTGACATATGTTCGGCTCTCACAGCAATATAATAATTAACAGCAAGATCCATTTGATGGAAAGAGCTACAAATTACAAACCACTTGACTTTTTCTTTTTTTCTTCTATTGTCCTATTTTATGCTTAACACAACATTAGGACTCTCAGGCCTTTGATTCAAAGATGATTCGTGATTTATTTGCTAAGTTTGATCTTCATAATATCACGCATAGCTTGCAACTAGATGAAATTAATTTATAAAATAAATACAAAGAAAAAGTTTTAAGATAAAATGAGTTCCATTTGATTAGTTCAATTATTAATTTGCTAATAATTGTGATAACATATAACAATTTAGAACCATATAGCTATAAAGCTTGTCGAAAGGGTATATCAAATGTTATAAAACCCGTGTTTCCACTTTCAATGTGATAAAGGCGCTGTTGGCATATTTCTGAAATATATATGAAGCCCGGTACTGTGGTGTCACTAAAATTGTTTTAATGGT
Organism: Solen grandis; assembly: GCA_021229015.1. NCBI lineage: Eukaryota > Metazoa > Mollusca > Bivalvia > Adapedonta > Solenidae > Solen > Solen grandis. The sequence goes on along the minus strand of JAIFHC010000799.1, from coordinate 27,091 downwards.
GTATAAAATAAAATATTCAAATGGTGCCCATATAACTTTCGAAAATGAACTTGAATATGCTCATATACTGTTATGACAAAATCCGTATAAAGTATTTCGAATCACACTTTAGAATAGAACGGGTCGGCACAGCAATATACTGAGAGAAACAAGATACTATACTGTCAATACTGGTACTGCAGGCTTAACAAAATATAAGTGCAAAAGAGGATGAATTTCACGCTTTCTTTATTTGCCCAAAATATGCAATCTTAGAAAACCTGTTATCATGGTATAAACGTAACAGTACTGTTCGTGATTTGTATATTTGCTTATTATATACAGTTGAAGCTGCTATGCAGGTATATAAAAAATCTTTTCCATGGTATAAACGTAACAGCACTGTTCGTGATTTGTATTATTTGTTACAAGCTGATTATATACAGTTGAAGCTGCTACATGTATGCAGGTATATAAATAAATTGATACAAACAACTACTTTGTTAGCAATATCTTTTGCCATGGTATAAACGTAACAGCACTGTTCGTGATTTGTATTATTTGTTACAAGCTGATTATATACAGTTGAAGCTGCTATGCAGGTATATAAATAAATTGATACAAACAACTACTTGTTAGCAATATCTTTTGCCATGGTAAGAAGGTAATCACATTGTTTATGGTTTGTATTTTTGTTTCTAGTTACTGATTATCTACTATTAAAGCCACACAAAGCATACAAACAATTAATAGTTAAATATAGAAAATATTTTAGTCACAAATAGTCTATATAGGAATATTTTAATATTTTCATGTCAAAAAGAAGAAAAGAAGTAAAACGGATGACTGATTTTATTACCGTTCGAAGTCTATGCTATGACTGAGTTGGATGTATCATCATTATATACGGCAATAAAATATGTCCAAACTAAACTAAGTGGAAGGGTAGAGTTCTTTTGTTATTTTGGATAGGGAAGCTCTCCCCAATTATTTTGAATTCTTTTCCAATAATACATTTATGTGGTCTGAATCAGTGCACAGGTACCATTTATATTGAAAGGAAATACAATTCAATATAGCACCCTGATATATTTTCTTGTCAGATAAAATTCAATGTTTATTGGCATATCATCATTATATAGAGCATTGGCCATTAAACAAATAAACGTAGAACAAATTCCCAAACATCATACAGTATTTACATCCGATATAAAATATCAACAACGTAATATTTGATTGTTGGGTGTAACTTCCCACCGACAGTATTTCAGTCATTTTGGAGATTATGTCTACTTGCCACACTGCAGTATCACGCCGTCAACATTTGGCATGCTACCAAAAACCAGTCACATTATCCTGACACCAGGCCAACCAGTCTTGGAACATCCTTTATATGCTGAGCACCAAGCAAGGGTCCTATACCAGTATCATTATTTTACTTGGTATGTCGAGACCGAGGATCGAGCCAACGGCTTCCCGATTCCGGGGCGGACGCTCTAGCCACACGGCCACCGGACATTAAATATGAATACTATGCGAACAATGAAAGGAAAGTTATACATCTATTATTCGATGAAAACTGTCCTAGTTGATGAGAAAAACAGATTCTACTGTCTTTACAAATCTCACATTCGTGCCTGATACATCAGGAGAATTTTTGTTGTTGTTTAATCAAGGACAAATGCTTCGTATCAAAATATAAATGTAAATTAAATTCTTAAAATTGGAAAGAATACATTATCAAGATGAGAAATGAAGAAACGTTTACATTTATACACTTATAAAAGATTAAATAATGTAATCAATCGAAAATATACATGCACAAATTTACAAATACTCAACAATTAACCATTTCTTTCAAAATTATTTTATTTTCAATGAATATTGCGCTTCAAAGTTGCAAAATAATTTCATAATGCCGTGGTCCAGTGGTAACGTACCTTATTATGGATCCAAAGGTTGTGGGTTTGAACCGCTTGGGGGCAAGGATTCTTCATGACCTTCCAAGGCGCAAAATACTGGTCCAATCCAGGAACCGTCGAGAGGGATTAGTAGAAATTGTGAGAACTTGTTTTTCAATCGACGTAAAATGAATAAGTTTAAATATTTCATGGTCAGCAATACTAAGTTTTAATAATTTTAAATGATTAATTATCAGTTAAGAAAAAAAAAAAACATCTTTCTGTTTATAATAGATATTTCAATAAAAGGAATAAATAGCTCTCATATTTACGATATCGAATATCGAAATAACATGACATTGAAAGCCTTCTTCCCTTAGTAAAGTAGAAAAGTCCAACGGACTTTTTTCGTGTCTGCACATTCACTTTATTGTCATTTTTGAAGCAGCTCGTTTACAGATGGTCACTGACTAAGAATTTGATTTTTAACTATAAGTGTTTATATAAAATCTATCAATACCCATCTACAGACATATGGTTACCCAATGCAACCATCCGTGATTGCAATTGCGTGGGCAATGCCGTCACAGATGATATTGAAACTATATTTAAAATTATAAAACCTATATTTAGATTTTCTGTTTTCATTTGCAGGCACTAGGTTGTTCACATTCACTAACTTCATAGATCGCCACCCTGAACTGGTGAAGAGCGTGTCACGTGGTACAGAAAACATCTGCTTCGGGGATACCGTATTCAATATTTACCCGAGTTGCGTTAGCGAAAAATGCGTTTTCCAATGTAATGTGACCTACACGCGCTGAGTTTATTTAGGAAATAAAGACTTCGTCAATTTTTTTTTTATTTCTTCCGATCACCGGTGTAGATACCAGAAAATAAGCCACTTACTTTGCCAGTTTATACCCAACCCATTCTTTGAAGGAATATACATGCACCGTCATATTTATCAGTATTGCACTATTTCAATACCAAGTTTGAGAAAAAGGTAGTTCTAAGCACAAGACAAATTACTTGCATTGTATTTCCATCTCACACACGGCTGCGCATACTGCATACCTCTCGACAAGACTTTAAAAGCTATAAACATTCGCAGACAATCGATCGCATTTTATCGGTCGGTAAGTACTTTATTCGATAAACAACAAGATGACTTGGGATTTTGTTTCAGCTGATTATCATTTATATTCCAGGAAGTAGGGAGAGAGCTTTTTCGTGTCCTCTAGATTACATGCAAGTTGTCTGGTCTGCTACATTGTCTCCATAAGCCGTGCCCGCATATTCCCCGCTTTTTCATTGCACATTTCTTGCTTATATACTGCAGCCTGTCTCCTGTTTGTTTTATATGGTTTACAAATATAATTGTTTTAACAGTAAAGACAATATTTTTTTTCAAAGGCATTGATTACCGTTTCGTATTATCCCACATAATATATTTTGTATATGAAGGTATTTTACTTAAATTAACCAAGCACGAGCAGCGCAGCGGCGGAAATTAAGTGCTGAATTAAGCAATTAAGTGTATATATTTTCCACCACTAACAGCTAATTAGAAACTTGCGTGATGTGCAATTTTGCGTGTTTTTTTTAAATTTTTTTTTCGGTGATAAGTCTTACGGTCATGTGCATATGCTACTGACGCAACTTAATTGCATGATTGTTTTGTTTTGATAACATGATTTATTATATGAAATACTCCAATATGACAGAATAAGGATTACAACAAATTCAGATTGAAGAAACTGCCAAAAATCCCTAAATTGGTCAATAAAAATCGCTTATAGAAAGTAAAAATTGTGATTTTGAGAGGCTTTAACTTTCATAGTTAATTAGTAACGTTCTAGTAGGAAAAATTATAATTGAAAAAAAAAATCCTGAAAACTTCATAGATATTCATCATTCACGATGAAAAATGTAATTACAATATTTATACAGGAAATATAACATTTTTCGGAAATTTGCTGAGATTGATAACAAATTGATGTGATAAGGACACCAAAAACAATGTTATAGAAAGCATGGACTACATCCGATTTTGACTTTTATTCAACTTTCGGCTATGCAAAAAAATACATGATTTACATGTGTGGAACATGTCCTAATTAAGTGTATAAACACACACACACACACACACACACACACACACACAGAGAGAGAGGCATGGTGGGATACGTGATGGATACGTGATAAATACAATCATGCATGAAAAACGATAACTGAAAATAATAAAATCGCTGACTGAAACGACACAGTTCCTCAGTGCCTCGCTATGTATCACCCCATGATAATCGTCCCTATAGATTATTCCTCGAAAATAGCAACTGTTTTGCTCTTATTCATTGATATACTTTCAAATTTATCTTAACTAGCATCACTCCACCTTATAATGCAATTTATTATAGACAAATACCGTCCTTGAAGTAGCAAGACACCTGATTGTCTTTAGCAAATCAGTCTGTCTTACAAGGCAATCAAACATCCCTTAAAAGGCAAGGTTGGCTCAACCTGTAATGGAATCCGATTGCATGATAAAACACCAGTGCACAGAGCGATATTCTGTCCAGAAAATAAACGACTTTGACGCCTTCTACTGATGGAAGGGTTTTTTTTCCATCAAGGAATTAGATGTAATTCTCTCATTGTGTCGAATTAATTCCTGATAAACACTGACACATATACTGAAAAAAGATGTCACTCTCCTGCCATTACATAAAGTGAATACAGTGAATGCAATCGAGGTGTTAAATTATATATATCACACGCAATTAGTAGACAATGCGGCTTATATTTTACACTCGGTAATATTTCCGAAGACTATGAAACAGGTCTTCTAAAGAAGTCTTTCAGGATCTAGCTTCTTTCAATATCGTGTATATATCGCCAATACATCGACCATGATCGCACCGGTCCCGGTGACCGAGTGGTTTGAACGTCCGCCTCGGAATCGAACAAATAGTACAAATAGTACAAGTATAAGATAAGATAAGATAATCTTTTATTATATCTACCTTGCTTATCTTAAATATCTTATAAAGTTTACTCATTTATATTAAACGAACATCATAGCTACAATTTTAAATGGATATATAAGATTAAATCAATTTTTCAAAAAATTGGGCGGCCTGACATTTGGTTAAACCAAAACATAATAGATCTTAAAAATGTCCATAAGATTGTCAAACGTACCCTAATAGACCAATTTAAGCAAAATTGGCATTCCGAATTATCATTGTCAAATAAAGGAAACACATACTTAAATATTAAAGAAACACACACTCATAACATAGAACCATATTTCAAACATCTAACTAGGAAAGAAATATTCAATATATTTAGATACCGTACAGCAAACCATTCACTTCCAGTAGAAACCGGCCGTTATGATACTATCCCTTTTCAAGAAAGAACCTGTCCTATGTGTCAAACTGGAGCAGTAGGAACAGAGGAACAATATCTACTTCATTGTCCCTTCTTTAATGCAGAGCGTGACCGTTATCTGTGGTCGAAATTTGACGCAATTTCTAATAACACACATATCAAATACTTTCTGTCTGGCGAAAACTTTACTTTATTAAAAGCCGTTAGTAAGTTCGCAGGTATAATTATGTCAAAATTTAAATAACTACCGATACCTCATATACTCTCCTGGAAAATATGTTACTTGTTTATACTTCCTAGTAAACATATATATAAATATATTGTGTGTGTTTATGTGTGTGTATTGCTGTATGTAATAATCAAGTCAAATCAATTGTAACTTAATGCCATAGACTTATAAACATGTTTTCTTCATTATATAAACAGTATATTAGATAAGGCTAGATAGATTGTGTCATTGTCTTGTGACAAGGTCTTTATCTACCACGGCCTCGCCTATTAATTAATGAACCATCAAGAAAAATATTATTATTATTTTTTTTTTGTTTAATTCCTTTTTAATACTATATTTTTCTTCTTCTCTTTGCTTTCATATTACTGAAAAGAAAAGAAGAGGGAAGAAGGAAGGGAGGAGGAAAAAGAGAGAGAAAGAAAGAGAACGGAAAAAAACACACAAAAAAACACACCCCCTCGTCCTAATACTAGTTGAGTATCTCTTACTATCTCTACATTCTCATTTATATGTACATGTAATTGTTTATCCTCCGTCTTACTATCCCTATACCCTCACATTGCATATATATAATATCTGATTTGTCTTTGTTGTTTAAATCTGTGTTCCCCCACCTCTTAAATTTTCACCATGACTGTTAACAAACAATCACCATTGTTATAATCATTGTATGCTGACCGGAACTCTCAATATATGTATAATTATATATATTTTTGTACATAACCCCATGTTGCATTTTGTATGCCTGGGTGAAATAAAAGATTTGTTCTGTTCTGTTCTGTTCTGCTTGGTGCGATTTCGAGACGACTCGGCACCAAACCAATTCTGGACCTAGACGACTCGGCTCCTAGATGATCCGGTACCTAGACGACTGCTAAGCATACAAGGGTAGTTCGAGGATTGGTTTGCCCGGTGTCAGGATGATGTGACTGGGTGTGGTATCATGCCACATGTCTACGGCGTGATACCGCAGTGTAATAGCACTATATCTGCCCCAGGTATGCAAACGTCCCAAAAATGACTGAAATACTGTTGGCGGGTCGTTAAACTCAATAAACAAACAAACAAACAAACAAACAAACAAACAAACAAACAAACAAACAAACAAACAAACAAACAAATAAACAAACAAACAATCATGATGCTGTTGTATAATATTGCCGGTTAAAACATTTAAGGTGCATGAATTATCGTGAGACCTATAGGAATACTAGTTGCATACACAATCAGACTTTGTAACAGTAATAATCATAATGACATTCATTGTCACACATACGACGCCTGGTTAAACAAAGTTTGTTCGGAGAGCAGATGTATGAATGATTTAAATTCATTTTAAAATATTTATTGAAACAAAAATCGTCAAGTCCAAAGCTCAAATATCTAGAATAAAACTAATGTAACATTCGGGAATGACTTGATAGACAAATGAACAATACCATAAAAACGTACATGTTAAAGGAACTTCATTCATTCATTTTATATTTTTAACCTGAAACTTTCTTTAAACCCGTAAAACAGTAATTGGACGCGTTCCATATTGATTCATCGTTATCTCTAATGAGTCTCTGTATTGAAGTAATTTCTCGATTCTTTTATATTCATTTTGCATGTATCAAGCTAGAATATGACTTAACCTTACACCAGCACGTTAATTAATAATTACAAGAAAGGCAAGGTTTTATGAGCGATCGATGGTCCAGCAATGTTGACATGTTTTACAGCTATAAGGTCAAGCGACTGATTTTGCCATCATGAACGGCATAATAAGAAAAGAGAATTTATCTGATTGTTATGCATTCGCCAAGTTACTACCGGAATAAGTAAGAATGACTTCATTTGACAATGTGAATGACTTATTCCGTCAGACAATGGAGAATGACTTATTCCGTCAGACAATGGAGAATGACATCATGTTTCCATTGTAGCAAAACCAAGATGATGTTAAGATGATCTCTTGTTAAATAACAGCAAAAAGCGCATTTCATGGAACTGAAGTTGCAGCAAGATTTATGAGTTAAATTAACGGAATACAGCTCTCTGTGAAAATTAGCTACCCAGTAACCATTCTTCTTTCAAAGTTAAATGTTCTTTACTGACTTCATAATGGGTTAATTTTGCGCAGTTATGAATTGTCTGTCAAACTACAACCTAATCCAAAATAAAGTAGTACGCCCTAAATAGATAAGATGGAGAAGTAACGTATTTCTCATTTTGTTTCAATAGTATAATTATACGAATATTTTCTCAATCGTTTTAGATGTTTTTGATCTAGAGCGCATGGTTTAAACTACCTGCGAGGGTCTTGCAAAAAGTTGTCATTGGGTTCGGATTCCTTAAGTGCTATGTTTTATCAAAATCATTTTAATTACAAACCATCTAAGTATTCCTCCTTTACCGAAACAGATTTATGTCAACTTTTTTCCTTTTCGCGAAAATTAGACAAATAGTAGTAAGCAATTTGTTGGATACGCTTATAATGAAGATGCCAAGAGAATTCCGGGACTTACTTTTCTCTCAAGAAAGAATTTTCTAAAACCATGGAAATAGAAAAGTCACAGGGACTCAGGTCAGATTAATATGGCGGTTGGTTTACAACTTCCGCCTTGTCAGAAGCCAAATGCATCTGTGAGAGGGCGTTGTCGTTTATACCATGGATTCGTGACAGTTTATTGCTTGGACGTTTCTTATTACAAAACAGAGTTCTTGTAGAATCATCTTGACCAAGATGGACAACAAAACACTTGCACGACTGGTCCATTGGAATTGAAGAAAATTGCATACTTCTTTTTCTAATTGATGGCCTCTTTGGCACTACAGGGGCGTTTTTCGCGTCCATTGCTTATTTTCAGCTTAAACATGTACCTAAACCCCGTACACATTGAAATGACCCGAGGTACGAATATACCTTGTAAATACCTTGTAAAAAATGGACTTAAACTACGGAGCCCATTAATGACAAAACATTTATGCAATTGCTTTACACAGAAATATAGATACACGCAGATTCCTTATATTTACTCATCTAATTTGCTATTTCAGTTAAATTGAAATGCAGTATTTATAGATATGATGCTTAGCAGAATTGACCGTGTCGTGATGTTGAATTTTGCATCGGTACTTATAACATTTATCAGTGCAGATTACTGACAATATTTATCATTACAGATTACTGACAATATTTATCAGTGCAGATTACTGACAACATTTATCATTACAGATTACTGACAACATTTATCAGTGCAGATTACTGACAACATTTATCAATACAGATTACTGACAACATTTATCAGTGCAGATTACTGACAACATTTATCAATACAGATTACTGACAACATTTATCAATACAGATTACTGACAACATTTATCAATACAGATTACTGACAACATTTATCATACAGATTACTGACAATATTCCGGAATTTTTTTTATCAATACAGAAAATTAAATTTAATTCATTTTGACAGAAATCAATCATTTTATGTAAAACCACAGCAGAAGTACGAAAGGAAGCATTTGAGATGATGAAAATCTTATATCACAGTTAATTATTCTACACACGGTTAAGTCATAATAATTCGTGGGACTTTATTTTCGAGTTTTCATCTTAAATAGATTGTAAGAATTCTAGAATATGACGGTTATACAGACTTATCGAAAACTTATGTCTACAAAATGCGATCTCGCAATTATTATAAGTGGCCAATGTTAAAAATGTTAACCAAATACTTTTTACCAAGATAAACTTTTAATGGAGACACATCTTACAACAAGCCGCTGACAGATTCCTGATTTAAATTATAGACAAGAACAAAATAACGAACAACCAAAAAATAAATAAAAACAAAACGGCTGAAGTTTTTTTCCGAACTTTTGGCATTCAGGTTAATCGACTGACACAGGACAGTTATAGTTTCAAAGACAACAAGAAGAACTACTGTGACACAGAGTATCACAGCGGGCCAACAAACCAAGCCGACGCACATGTAGATATTTTGAGGGCATAACTTGTTTTTTCCAGTTTTGCTTTTGCGCAGCTTACGAAAGTTCTGAACGTCATATAAAATGTTAATGGTCTTTGTCCTTCTACCGGTCGAACTTAGCGAGGAAAAATATGCTCTATAAAGATCAATCCTTTGAAGTTGATTCATCAATCCTTTCAGGAGTATCAAATTAATGTTGTTTTGAACATTTAAAATGAAAATACTTCAATTAATATTTTTCAAAAGAAAAAAATCCGAGCAAAACAAAAACAAACTAATTGTAAATCCTATTCAATTTTTAATATATTAATATGATAATTTAAAATATGCAATTAGTATTTAAACAATAAACATGCAGTCAAATTGTAAAGCTATAGATAAGTCGACCACTATTTGTAAATACAGTACAATCCAGCTTAGTTTAAACTTATTTATTTTACGTCGATTAAAATTACAAATTTTTAAAATCAAAAAGTACTTGCGCCTGGGAAAGGGTCATGAATAATTCTTGCCTCCAACGGGGTTCGAACCACAACCTTCGGATCCGTATTCGGATACGTTACCACTGGACCACGACGCCCTTGTTATCCAGCTTAAATGACCATTTAATTAAATTATATAGAAAGGTTAATGGGGCAAGTGAATGAAATAGCTGCTAAATGTAAAATAAAAGCAAAACGAAATGCAGTGATCTGCGTTTAAACTACTATATGGTTTGTAGTTTAAAAATGATACTACAAAACGTATTTGTTGATAAATTTAGGAGCTGTAAATTGCTTATCAGGTGAAAAAAGATGCAAGGGAAGCAAAAGAAAAAAGAAAAGAAAAAGACTCGATCTTGGGACCTTTGGCTTTCTAGTTCGATGAGCTACCATTTGCAACACGGAGACATTACATAATGTGCAATGTAGTTTTACTGGAAACCGAATCCACACCATTTCTGAAAATAATCGCACGCCTTTTGTCGAACATCATGTTCCTTGATAAACATTCAAATAAAATCATTTAGAAATCATGTAGAAAAATTGGCCACGACGGACATACAACAACAACAACAACAACAACAACAACAACAACAACAACAACAACAACAACAACAACAACAACAACAACAACAACAACAACAACAACAACAACAACAACAACAACTACAACAACAAACAGTTGACTGTAACCATAAAAATATTATATTTCGAATTTTCGTATTAAAAACAAAACAAAGATAAACGTTGTTTTAACTACGAAGAAAGAGTTGCAAATTCTCCATATACTGCATCGACACCACGTATTAAATATAGCGGCCCCACTTTGGGGGTCCGCAATGATTGACGCTAAACCAATGGCCATCATAAGTGTAGAAACCAGAACCTAACTAAATTGTTTTTAGGTAAAGTCCCTGTAATGGTTTCGCTAAGTCTTAGACCACTTAATTTCTACTTAGATAACCAAGGTACCCTAATAAAACATTAGGACACTCTGGTTATCTCCATGAAAGGCCACGAGGTCCGAAATGTAGCGGAACCATTACAGAGTCTAAATGGACTAGTGTTTTACATCTTTTACAAATTTATGTTGTACTTATGATATGCATTACTCGGATTTTATTTTCCCCCTCAAATATTGCTCTTAGAAAATCTGCACTCCATTCCCTTATGGTTTCTTATGAAAATACATACAGTATCAGCATATTTTGAAGTATTTGCATCAAGTACTGTAATACAAACAATAATAAGTCAAAATTGTATTTTCAACGTGCTGTGCAATGTAATACATAGTTGTTCAATTTACATGGAATGTGAAGTTTTTACTATTATTACTTATCCCTGTCTGAAACATTACTTTGCACCTGGCAAGGTCATGAAGAATCCTTCTCCGAGCAGATTGTTTTGAACAATTGCAAACAATAAAACACGTTTGAATACCATTGGCATTGAACTTATTATAATGTATTATTCCCATCCCTGTTTTCATTCAAGGAACACCGCTGATGGTGCTTCCGTGTTAAATTTGTCTGACGTAGACCTGTGTAGTCACTCAATGTAGCACGTCTCTCTAAGTCTATATATGGAAAACTTCGCGGAAAGCTTTGACAAATTGTTGCACCTTTACGGCAACATGTCATGTCCTGTAGAACTTTCATTTGTCAGTAAAATGGCGCCCATGAATGGATAAGTGTTATCTGACAACTATGGTTGCCAAACATGTTGCCAAAGTATTTTTAAACACGCAGTATCTTTTTTATGTCGTGTCATACATGTCAGTGGAAGTAAACTCAAATATAAAATTTGTCTTTTTTTCGGCGTAGCTGTGTAACCTCTCTTCGACCTACTTAGAGACTAAGTGAGTGCCGAATTAGTACTTTAACGTATTTCATTGGCAGATAGTGCTATACTCACGTAAAAAAGTTACTATTGTTTGTTGATGTGACTACTAGCTGAATCATAGACTTCGTATTCACAAGATCTTAATAAAGTATTCTGACTTAATTACAGTTTCTTTGATAAATGCAAATTTATTTTATCAAAACACTTCTCTTTGATGCAAATAGAGACTTGTTTCGGGCCGAACATTATAATCATAATCTGTTCACCGTCTAAGACGGCGTGCTTTATTACAATGATGTTTACTCCACCAATGGGACACTTTAATGCTGAGTTTTATCTATGATTACATTTTGACTTCATGGATGAAATACTTCACAGATAATGATTTGTACATCACATTGTCATTCGAAGTTCCCCATTATTTTAATCCCCATCAACGCTGCATAAAAAAGACATTTCTTGTTTCTTCTAACCTTTTGTGAACACCATTAAGGCAAACTAACGTTTAGAAAGGAGAATGAGTACAGGTCATTCGCAAGGGAAAGAAATATCATCGGACAACGCAATTACTTCATTCCATCGCATTTTTTGTTCCTTCGCATCTTTGTTCCATCGTATCTATTCCTCATGTAAAGCACGATAATTGCATTTCCATTGTGCCGTATAAGAGTAAAGTGTCTAAAATATGCATAGTGATCTGGTGTTGTTGTAATGTTACGAGGTATAATATTTGTATGTTTTAAGATTTTTATGTGTTTTGAAAAATAAAAATGAAAAATGTTTCAAATGTAGTTTTTTTTTAATGATTTTGTCATTATATGTAGCATTTTTTTTTATATAAATTTTAAACGTATGTTTCTAGAGGCATCGTAATTGAGATTTAGCATCATGTCTTAAAATGTGGAATGAAAAGACGAAGTTGGTGACTCACACAATTTATTTTTTTCTGTAAACAATTTACTGGATTAACAAAATACCAAACATGCTCAAGTTTTATTACTGACCAAAAAATTAGGAAACTAGCATTATACGCCTTTAGGTAAACACACACAAAAATACTCTGTACATAGATTCTGTTTTGTTTAAAATGATTTTCGCTGCATTAAAACTCATATTTGTGTTCATGTTATTCTAGACATTTTTCAAAACATAAAGTAAATGAGGCTTCGTGGATTTACTATTTAATCTAAAGAAAAATGTACATGTCAAACGAAAACAGTCACGTCCATTAAAGGTAGAAACTTCCATATACTTGTCTTGTTCCATTACTTCGACGGTTTTACAACTTCTATGCCGTAAATGCCTTGTCCCCCGAGGATGGTAAAAGGCAATATACTGTGAGTACCTTTGTATACAGAACATGCGGATAACTCTTTAATCTGATAATGTAGCATGGTCTGTGTTCGGTATATTTTCTTAGTTTATGAGGAATAAAGCACATTTTGCATGTCTTTTTGTTAGATTGAAAACTACTCCATATGACTGCTGAAATTCGAGTCTGGATCAATACGATGGTTATAGGCAAAAACGTTTATCCAAAGTTGCATGCCTAAAACGTCATTGGAGTGTATTATGTAAACATGGGCGCCGTATAATCCAGTCGTGGTTTATATGGCTGCGAATCCGAAGGTAAAAGTTTGAACCATGCTAGAGGCACGGATCTTGCATAACCTTTAAATGCTTTTTATAACTAGACCAACACAGGAACCGTCAAAACTGATAAGAATAAAAGCTTGTTTTCTCGAAGTAAAAAGAAATGTATTTAAATGTTTTCTTTCCATCCTTAAGCTAAATCCAGGTTGTTATCCCTTAAGATCTTCCCACTGTGCAAATTAACATAACTGGCACTGTTCAGATAATTGTACAGGACAAAATTGTGCAGGACAAATATTGTCGAAAAGCGGCTTAAAGTCAATAGCGAATGACTAAAGTAGACACTTTACATGATACCCGGGAAGGTACATGTACAAGATTACGAGGAAGGTACGGGTACATGACACATGGTAAGGTACGGGTACATGACACATGGTAAGGTACGGGTACATGACACATGGTAAGGTACGGGTACATGACACATGGTAAGGTGCGGGTACATGATACCCGGGAAGGTGCGGGTACATGATACCCGGGAAGGTGCGGGTACATGATACCCGGGAAGGTGCGGGTACATGATAATCAGGAAGGTATGGGTACCTGATACCTGATGGGTACCACATACTTTGAAGCGGATCCCAAGTTATATGTGAGTAACCCCCGCCCAACGTCGCTATGGAGACGACATACATCGTTGTATATGAATGTATCTTTAGCTTATTAGTGCAATGGATCGTGTTAAACTGTTCTGCGTTTTGGTCTACAATGAAGCCATCATTTCACTATTCATCTAACATGTTTATTGCTTGCATAAGCATACAATGATCAGGACATACATGAATACCTTAATACATAAGGCATGTTAAGTTTAAAGTTTGCGTATACAAACATTTGCAATTTCATTATCAATTCTCAGTACTCTGCAGTTAGTAAATATAAGTCGTGACAAATTAAACATGTGTTCTGAAATCAAAAAGTCTCCAGAGGGGATCGAACCCTCGACCTCCTGTTTACTAGACAGGAGCTCTGGCCACTGGGCTATGGAGCCATGTTCAAATCAAAGCACCAGAAGTGAGGAGTTTAGCTTGATTTTTTATTGAATTGTATCATTTTTCCATTTTATCATTACAAAAATGCATACATTTATACAATCTACTATTATTCATGTTTGAACAGAAAACACTATATTACAAAAAGAGGAAAAAGGAAGAAAAAGAATGAAGAAAAGACCATATAAATTTTCTGTAAACAAATAAATTCTTCTGGCAATGCAGTCATATATACTTGCGCATATCTTACCTAACCGCTTCGTTGTCCGGTTTGATATTCGTTTAAAATCAAATTTAGCAATGAAAGAATCGGCTTAATATAGAAACATTAAAAATCTGTGTTCGTGTTTTAGTTCAGCCGAGCAATTGTACTTAGGATGATCTTTTGTGATGGGTCTTTGTCTCTCCTCAGTCGGCAAAGAATTGTTTGTGAATAATATGGAAGCCACTTTTTTGGCAAAACCTGTATGAAACTTAGAATGTTTGGCTACTCAAATTCTCGGATGAAGAGTGCTATTTCAGACAACGATTTGCCTTGACCTCATACATTGAACCTCAATGGCGTCTTTATGCTTATTCTTAATCTTTGTGATTATGTAGGATAAATCATGATCGTATACCCATGGTAATACGCATAATGCCGGGGACATATGCTGTTTAAGACGATTGTTTGCAACCAAAGAAGATAGGGATCAAACGCAAGAGTTGAATCATCTGAGTATACATTTTCTTTTTGCAACTGAGTTAAGTATTGGGCCTGAGACAGCAGGTGATTAGGAGCCTCCGTAGTCAAGTGGTTGTAGTCACCGACACAATATTACTAAGTCCTTCACCGATTTGGATTCATGTACCGGAACTAGTCAATCCGATCTTCCTAGTGAGGAGCACATTTGTCTAGGAGCACATTTGTCTCACGAGGCGTGACCGATGTGCTCCTAAACATTCTTTTTTTGCAACAAATTGGAAATGAGAAAGTTGTTTTCGACACACAGTAGGAAGGACACTCTAAACACATTTGTCTCACATTCTATCATATCATACTTAAATTCTACTTAGAAGGAAAACTGTTTCTGCTTAGTACATTTTCCGAAAAGGCGGATATAGAAATTAGCTGCCTGTCTATCTCTCTGTCCGTCTGTCTGTCCACATTTACATCCTGAAAATTATCTGCGATAACAGACCTACTTAGAGATGTATTATTAATCACTTAATCGAATAGAGTCTTCACCTTAAGTCTACACGATTAAGAAACCACTGTCTGTCGCTGTCAGTCCTTCATATTCGGTTTATTATCATGCTAGTTTTATCTTATAGTTCATATTTCTTATCAATTCTTCATTTATCTATCCTTTTGTTTTAGTAATCAATTTGAAAAAAGTACGTCGCCGAAAGGAATGAGGGGGTCCTTGAAAGTTCTTGTTCTTTCAGTCCTTCAGAAGGAAACACTGTAATTTTACTTGTGTATAATAAATAAATAATAATCATCTTTTCAGTTACTCCACATAAAAATATCCATATTTCTGAAGCTTAGATAATTATCTTTAATAGGATTACCAATGATGAAACGCTTTGATATATGCCGATGTTTTTGGTAGTTTGTGTAAAGTGATTATTTTGCACATTGCACTGACATTTTTTGTACTTGTTTTTGAAGTGTTCAGTAAAGAATAAGTTAAATGTACGAGTTTTGTACTATATTCATGTTTTCATGTTTCTAAACAAGATAACATAATATTCTTATCTACGGTGGCATAAAGGGGACACCGAATTTTTTTATTTATTACATGGCAACGCGATAAGTACTCGTATTACGTGGCCACGCGATAGGTACTAGTATTACGTGGTCGTGACGTAGGTATAACATGCGCAAGCGATAGTGATTACGTGGCTACGCGATAGGTATTAATTGCACATGCGATAGCTATTACGTGGTCACGTGTTAGATATTTCATACGCACGCGATAGCTATTACGTGGCTACGCGATAGGTATTAATTGCACATGCGATAGCTATTACGTAGTCACGTGTTAGATACTTCATGCGCACGCGATAGCGATTACGTGGCTACGCGATAGGTATTAATTGCACACGCGATAGCTATTACGTGGCTACGCGATAGGTATTAATTGCACACGCGATAGCTATTACATGGTCACGTGATAACTATTACGAGGTCACGCGATAGCTATTTCGTGGCAATGCGATAGGTATTACGTGCGCACGCGATTGCTATTACGTGGCTACGCGATAGGTTTTAATTGCACACGCGATAGCTATTAAATGGCCACGCGATAGCTATTACGTGACCACACGATAGGCATTGCGTGCGCACGGGATCCTATTATGTGCGCATGCGATAGCTATTACGTGCGTACGCGATAGGTATTCCGCATTTGGCCCCTGGACGGGCTTCCACGCATAAAAGAGTTAGACGCCCCGAGTGAGGATCGAACCTACAGCGGTTAGGGGCAAGTTGTTTTTTTTAAGTCAGCCGGCCACGGAGGTCCCTAAATGATCTTAGGGAGAAAATGTGTAGACCTTCACACACCTATTTGGTTTCCATTTCATATATAAAAAAAAAAACAATATCGCCATCTTCCGAGAATTGCTGCTTTCAGATCCGCCATTGAAAAAGCACTTACAACGTGCATGGGTTTCCAAAAGAATCCGGGTAATGCCATAATAATGGAATACTGGGTCTCACAGAATCGGGCTTTCCGACGAGACACGATGCAAGGCACGATATTGTAACACGAGATCTCGCAATGTCGCAGTATCATTTCGCGGTAGAATATCATGACTCGCTTCATGTTTTGCCGGAATCTCGCTTTTCGTGTCTCTCGGTAAAATATCGCGCATCGCTTTGTGTCTGTGCTTCTCAAAGGATTTTCTTGTCTTGTGTTTACACACGACATGCGAAGCTAAACGCGAGATTCAGGCGAGATGCGTAGCGAGTCACGATATTGTTTCATTCAAATATCGCCCGATTCTCGCCATCGCAGTAGATGTTCAAATCTTCAGACCTAAAATCGTGCCTCGCTTTGTTTCACGAGAATCGGGCGATATTTGAGCGACATAACATCGTGCCTCGCTTCGTGTCTCACCCGATTCTCGCGACACAAAGCGAGGCACGATTCTCGCATGTTGCGTCTATCGGTGTACCATTATTTCAACAGGTTGTAACCTTTTCTATTTTATTTTTTTTGTAAACATGACTGCCACTAATATATACATGTGCATCGAAAATTACTTTAACACCATCTTATCGATTAAGATTGAACAGCACCGAATTGCGTACTGCAGAATCGGGCGATATTTGAACGACATAGTATCGTGCGTCGCTTCGTGTCTCGCCCGATTCTAGCTTCGTGTCGGTTAAAAAATGGGATTGAATACAATATCGTCTCGCTTCGCATCTCATCGAAATCTAACGTCTCGCTTCGCATCTCGTGTTTCGACGAGAATCCGGCGAGGCACGATATTTTACCGCGAGTAACGAAGCGAGACGCGAGCTTCCGACGAAAAACGATGCGAGACACGATATTCTACCGCGAAATCTCATGGCATGGGATCTCATGGTATGGGATACTTCGACAGTGCGAGATATCGTGTTACAATATCATGTCTCGCGTAGTGTCTCGTAGGAATATCGGGTCTCGCCCGATTCTCGTGTCTCGCCCTAAGGATGAGAGTCACGATATTCCATATGACACTAATGGGCTTCCGTATGTTTCAGTGTAGAGCTTAAGGTTCAGCCAATCAAATTTCTTGAATTAGAGATATTGGAATTAATAGTTCCACTGCAGATTTTTAGGTTTAAGATTTTATATAAAAAGCATTAGCAAACCTATTGGTGATTACACTTGACATGAGCTAAAACGGCAAACCTCGAACCTTTATTCTGCCGTGGATAAAATATGTGACAAATGTGCTTGTATTTCATAAAAAATGACATAAGACAAATGTGCTTTCTTGTCCCTTAAAAAACTTGATCGGAGCACATTTGTCACACAAAATGTGGTTTTTGGTTAGACATTTGAAGTCCCATTTGTCTCATGTGAGACAAATACGACCGCATCGGTCTTACGTAAGACAAATGTGCTCCAAGACAAATGTGCTCCTACACAGCTGTCTTACGTAAGTTCGGACATTCTTCCCGGCTATCTTTGCGGAGTCGTGATCCTCCGCCACTAAACAATAGGCTATTTTTGCAATAGTACTGAATTATTGTCATAGCGTCGATAAACTACACGAGCAACAACCGCACCAGTGTATGTTTTAAACACAAAATCGCCCAAGAAATATTCTATAATTCTATAATATGTCAAAAACAATTTCAAGAAATATTCGAAAATCCCAACAATTTCGAAAGCAGTGTATCCGTCCCGAGCGAAATACCCCGCCCCCACCCTCTCATAAAAGAAAGAGATTTCGGGGCAAGTTCAATATCTCAAGCACTTCCTTCTAACAAAACTAAATCCTAGACAAACTTTCCTCAAGCAGCTTTAAGCATCACGTGAAGCCAGTATACACTACTGCACCCTTGCTTGAAGTAATACTATATAGACTGGCCTGGAACATTGACAGGTCCAACATCCAACAAGCATGATCGAAATTATAGCCATACCCCGACTTAATTAAACAGGTTACATACCTAAGGTCTGTCAAACATGCTCCAAATTACATAGATTATCAAGTCTGACCACCTGCCTCAATGGCCTCAATGACAGTATCAAGTCAAGGCCTCATCCGAAATCTGTGCCGATGCAGCAACTTATCAAGGCCCGACCCATGCAGACGAACTGTGCATTGCCAGACTTAACAAATTCCTGCAATTCCAAGAGCCATGTGATTTGTGAACCTGGGGACCCTGTTTCTACCCTGTAGAAAATATATGTTAACTTTTTGTATGAGGGTTACACCAAATGTAGTGTAAACTGTGGAAATACACCAACTTTAGAGTAATGTGTCTAGATAGGAATGTATCACTGATTTTAACTGTAACTAAGTTACACCTATTTCATTGAAACATTTAATATCCCCGCGTAAGAGGAAATTTAATACACGTCAGTGAAATCGTTTTGTGATGAAGGTGTGAAGCGTCTTTTCGTTACCTCATATTAATACACTCTGGGTGTTATCTTTACTGGACAGATGTGGAAGCTAAACAAAACTCGTGGGAAACTTTACGACATTTTTGAAAATTTCACTCTCAGAAATATTGACACCGTAATTTATAGTGAAACTCTTAGCTTTGTTTTATCTGGAATCTAATTTATCTGCCAATATAATGGTATATCCTACAAAAGTTGTACTCATTGATTGAGAATTAAAGAATGTAAGTGACAAAATTAAATCGCTTGAATATAATTTTTAGAAATCAAGTTGTTACAAGCAATGTTGAAGCAATAATTTTGTTTGTTGCACATGTCCATTTTCATAGTATGACGTTCGCATATTTCAAATGCGATGTTTTTTTTTTTTCTAGAAGCGTTACCGTACACCGTTCCGTGTTAGACGCGCAAAAATATTTATTGTTCATAATTTTTCAACTAGACGCTCTTTGCCTACCAAACAAGCAAGCGTTTAACAGATTGCGAGGGAGAGGGCAGGGCGGGAAACTTGCCGGTTTTTACGAAAGCGACGAAACTGGTAAGAAGATTCATATTATTTAAATTTGAAATGATAAAAATATTTATTGCACTGAACTCTGTTTTGATTGTATGCGGATTTATTCATGTACTGTATGTGTTTGGTATAAACATATATTGTATGTTTAATGCTAAGTGTATGCAGTAAAGTGTATGCAGTAAGGTGTATGCAGTATGTGTGGGAGACAAATGACATAAATACATCAGACACATGCCCGTAGCTCACAGTTATTACATAATGCAATTATTATGCAACAGAAAGTTTTGGCCAAGACCCAAAATTGTACAGACAAACTGATGGACAGAACAGTGCACACCAATTCCACTGTTAAATTATTGGCAGGGGACTTATTAACATAATGATTCAGAATCAGTTATAATTCAGTTTGTAAATAGTTCAATTTCTTTTACATACAGATAAATAAATGCTTAAAATTGATACTATACAAATTTTATTATTTTACAGGAAGGATCTACCATTGAGGAATACAAATGACTATATCTTCAAGAATTTAAGCTTTTCAATTGTCTGACAGACTACACCATAGCAGAAGGAGAAGTTGTTACATCTGGCGACATAGTACCGGATGGACTGTTTTTGTCTTCAGCCTGTACTTAGCTTTTTTACAATTATTTTAGAGTATCGGACAAAGGCAAAGAACTTCTGGATATTTGTACTATAAGTTTTGACAGAGATTGATGATCGGAGATCCCAAAAGTGTTGACATTGGGTGAAAACTATAGGAAAAACATTGCTTACAAAAATATTTTACGTACTTTCTTGTTCATTTTTTTGTAATTTGGCTTAGAAAAAAATTTTTTTGACTGACTTTCCAGCGGTCGTTATAAAGATATTAATGATCATGTTTCAAAAGTATATAAATGCTTTCATTATTTTGTAAATTATTCATCAGAGATGGCCAATTTGGTAAAGTGATTCATTCGAAAGCTGTAAAAAGTATTCGTTTCCTTGTAGAAATCTCATTTCTGTAGCAAAGGAAATGTTCAAAATTTATATTCTCATCTCATCAGAAACTACTGGTTAGGCTCCAATGTATTTTCTTTATTTATTTCTCTTTATGTTCATACGTGATCTTTAGTGAAAGAAGTCTGATAATGCTTCTTTTATTATTAAGTGATCACACATAGTGACGAATATGAGTGTTTTGTCACACATGAACATTGTATCAACATCGATAGTTCATCATGCTCTGGTGTTAACATACACATGCACGACATGTTACATAATGGTGTATACAGGAAGGTGTTTTTTACAGTGTAACTGGAAAGGGGACGTATTAACAGTTTACCTTTCCTCGTAGCATTGATTTTACTGGGTATGTATTGGAGCGAAGATGGCAAACTGTCGTGACTGAAGTGCAAACGTCTCTTGCATCTATCTTTACCATTTCCATGCTGACAACAAATGTTTACGGATGTGCGTCTTGCAATCGATCAATGGTAAATATTTCAACTATTTACCGCAACGCAATCCCGTTGATTTTGTCGCTAGAAAAAGAAATAAAAACTAACATGTATTCGCCGATGCACTAGAGTTATAATTTTGGAAAATTTCAATGATACTCTTGTAAACCGGATACTCATATCATACGTTCATCGAGCAAACCGCTTTAAGATGCAAAACAAATGTTAGCAATCAAATAGAATACGAATTCATATACAAAGTATTGTAAAATCAAAATTCATATCATGGACACAATTAGTGTAATTTACATGACAATCTACGCCTACTTAATGTATTGCAAAAATAAATGAAACACTGCACGTGTCACTGTATTTCATTTATTATGAGAAAAATAAGCTTTTATCGATTCCCAAGCAAAACCGTTTCATAAAAGCTGATCTGAGAACATTTGGCTGTTTTAACTAAGGAAGTGTATTACCTACGTTTTCCGATATATCTATCACATTTCAAGCCAATAATGATTTGAGTTTTGTCGAAATAATTTTCTTTTATTAATTTAAGATACTAAGACCTTCAAAATATCCTAAGGTGATATCGTTCCACTTATTTTAAGACGTTTTCTTAATTCGTTTTGCACTCTCTTCCTATTCATATCGCACAAAATATTCAAGACTTACATATACGTTTCTGTCATATAATTTGCTACTGTTGGCGTTTCTGCTCCGTGATGTCGCTGGGGAGTTTGTTAAGCATGCCTTGCTTTTCTTTTAATAGAACAATCAGATCCCGGAGAGCAGCTTCTCGGATTGACGTTATTGTGTTAAGCGCAACATTTTTCCATTGTGATACAAACTGCCATGGGGACACAATGCGTATGTCCAGTAAATGAAAATAATCTGAATTGGAATAATATTTTGCCATGTTCCAAAGAATGTCATGGTATGATGTCATTCACACCGAAATCATGCTCCTCATATGACAATGCCATGACTTGGATTTCATGCATCAAATACATTGTATCGAATTATTTATAGAACTAATTTACCATTCGTTCAACAGTTTGACATTTAATGTAATATTCGTAAAATAATAGTGACGGATATATATCAGAATATACATAACTCTTGTAAATAGATGACATTTTGTGTGAATGGAATATACTAGCTTCATCATCCGTGATAGTCTGCAGGATTTGTGTGTCGGACTCTGGTGATGAAAATCGTGAATATTTTTAAATATTAAGCAAAGCCCTTGATCATATGTCATTTACCACTGTATATGTATACATCATAACAAAAATATTTACACAGACAAGTTTTAAAAAGTACAGAAACAGTTTCGAATTGTTCTATAAAATATACAGTGATCGAATTAAAGGTCGTTAATATACAACCCCTCCCCCATTTGATTTTGCCTGAGGCACGGCAAACTCATTCAAAATTTTGTATTTTAAACATCTTCTCTGTTGTTGTACTTTTCTGTTTTTCCTTTTCATCGCAAGAAAGTACAAATATTAAGAATTACCAATTAAGTAAAGTTGTGGCATATTTATAAAATAACACTTAATTTGCACAACAGTCTGATGAAATTAGCAATATTACGAAGTACATGTACTGCTTGAAACTCGATACATTGTATATCAGTTAAGTTGAAACATAGTTAAACCTAGGAACGGAGTCTTAACCCTGCGAGCGCATGCGCGCGCGCACACAGATCGAAAATTCGCCACATTCGGGATATGGTGAAGTCTAGGGACGAAGCTTCAACCTCGACATTTCAATGTTAAATACCAGAGGTTAAATAAAACTAGTCAGAAAAATAGACGAAGGATAACCTTAAGTGTAGGTGTATAAAGGGCGTGTAGGTGTATAAAGGGCGTGTAGGTGTATAAAGGGCGTGTAGGTGTTCCGTGGCAATGCATAAAGTTTCATTCCGGGAATGAAAATAACAATAAATTCTATCTTCTTTTATGTTTTTACATGGTTTACTCATTTCCAATCTAATAGATTGAGGATATATTAACAGCAGTGTTATTACGCGACTGGTGATATTCTTATGTTTGCAATAAATTACTCCTCCGCTATAGGATAAAAGCGGGATATCATCCACACACACACACACACACACGCGCGCGCGCACAGATCGAAAATTCGCCACATTCGGGATATGGTGAAGTCTAGGGACGAAGCTTCAACCTCGACATTTCAATGTTAAATACCAGAGGTTAAATAAAACTAGTCAGAAAAATAGACGAAGGATAACCTTAAGTGTAGGTGTATAAAGGGCGTGTAGGTGTATAAAGGGCGTGTAGGTGTATAAAGGGCGTGTAGGTGTTCCGTGGCAATGCATAAAGTTTCATTCCGGGAATGAAAATAACAATAAATTCTATCTTCTTTTATGTTTTTACATGGTTTACTCATTTCCAATCTAATAGATTGAGGATATATTAACAGCAGTGTTATTACGCGACTGGTGATATTCTTATGTTTGCAATAAATTACTCCTCCGCTATAGGATAAAAGCGGGATATCATCCACAAACACACTCCTTCTATCGTAAAACCGTGTTTAAAACAGTTTATGCTATAACAATGTTTCTTCTTTTTCATTATCAATTTTTCATTCTGTAACAAAATTTAAAGCCATATCAGCTTTCTAGTAACAGTTTATTAAATTTTCTCTTGTTTTAAGCCAACACTGCAGATAAATGTAATTTATTATTAAACGTTATTTCTATTCACAATATTTTACGTGTAATGGCATCGGTGATAAAATGACGGTAATACCCATTATATATGAGATAGCAATACACTGTTTGTTTATTTTCTTCGAAGTTTTTTACAATTCAATTTTCCACAAGATCATCATATTCTGTCAGTGGATTAAACGCAATGGATCAATACTGTGTATGTCTTTATTGTAACATTTTGGACGGTATTGTTACATATGAAACACAAGATTAGTTTTACTCAAGCGTATAATAGCTGCCGAAACAAATGTAACGAGTAAATTCTTTGATTTTATATCACCACCAAAGAGTGATACTTGCAGCACTTGAAATAACATGACCTAGTTGTTATCAATGCCAAAATAGCTACAAGCTGATTATTCCAACTCTGGATGGGGTCACTGTTGCCCGCACGAATATCCGCCTTTCCATAAAACAAGTCACAGATGAATAATTGTGTAATAAACTGCAAATCGATGTTCCCATACATAAATTACAATAATAAATAACCCGTGCATATGTGGTAGTCGTATTTCTAAATAATTTATTTCATATTTAAATTGACAGTTAATTTAATGATACGTTTTGTTCCATTCAAATGTTTGTTTTCCAAGATCTAACACTATAAAAACACGGGCTCGATATGAAAGACTACATTAAAAGTGGGGATAAATGATATTATAACATCACGTAATCTTTTATTTTTTGGCATGAAATGATATATTTATAGCCAAAAAGCATGTATAACAATGAATTATGTATGAAAGAATAGACATATGCTACAAGCTTAAGTTTCATTCATATAAATATTCAATCACTATTAATCAATGGGACCGCCTGGACCGGTCTTTAAGTACAGGTTCTGGGATTTAAAATCCTGGTGGGGACAAACAATTTAACATGTCCCTAAACTATACTCGCGAATGGGTTGATCAGAAGAAAACAATTTGATAAAAAAACAAAGTTTACAGAAAATAAATTATTTTGAGGTTTCCATCTTAAATAAGAGTGTTTCATAGTTAATTTTGACAACATGTTATAAAATATCTACAGCAGACCTTTTTAAAATGCAGAAACGTATTATTGTCGTAAAACCGAAGTAACGCAATACGCGTAAAACATTAAAAAAAAGACCGGCTGCTACCAAGTGCCGAACAAATTACTTGACATTTAATTGCAAGGACGTGTCAATGCAAGCGTCTGACTTATATTGGTACTAGTTAAGTAGTTACAGTAAATGTATTCCTGTTTGGTTTGGTCATGAGATTTGTAGTTAGTAAGGTTAAATCAAAATAAAAGAGTAATTTGAATTCTGACTAAGTGTCTGCCTGCAGAACTTACTTATCCATTAATTTTATTTCATTTGACCATTACTTTCTATAGCGAATTAATTACAAATGTGAATATATAGTGAACTTAATTATTTTGATGTTGTTTTGGAAACCAAACCATTTGTTCCAGTTTTCAGAAAGGAAAATAATAAAGGTTATTGCTCATCAATAGCCAAATTTATCGCAGGGCTAAAATTTGCGTTCGGTGTTTTGATTAACAAGGAAGTGTTTTTCTATATTGACACCGTTAAAATCACATATCCGTAAAAATAGTTACCACTTTCTCTTTTATCAATAAGCGCGGCAAACTACATTATTGTTATCTCTGTTATTTGTTTATACATGGGACTTGCGATCTGCGTCTATCGGGTCATGAGTGTTGGACCTTATGACCCACTGTGTTATTGTGTTATAAATGCTGGTGTGCATTATTGCGTTTAGGTGCCGTAGTCTCTGGAATTTCCAATACCAATACTGAGACCACACCGCCACAGCAAGCGACAGGGAAGCGCTAAAATGTCTAATTTGAAGTTCTTTGTATGAGAAAATAAACATAGTATTAATTGGCAGAATTGTAGATTGTTTTGGTTTCCCAAAATTTTAGCCATCTTGAGATAAAACAACACTAAATAAACTGGCAGCATTTTATGACTTTCATTTGCTATATATGTTGTATTTTAGCCATTTTCATAAAATAACATAATATGAATATATATGAATGTATGGATAAACATAAAAGTCATTCAGCCGTTCTGATAATGCTGATCGAAGTACGCGTATTTGAAGCATCCTTGATTCTCTCCACATAACACCATTAAAAATAGGGGTCATTACAAATGTACGTAATGACGAGAATAATAGCACAATTAATTAAGAAACAAATTTAGAAAAATGTTACTTATTCCAGTAAAAATGTGTATGAGAAATCCTGAGCGAAACAAGACGCATCATATTGTGTAACACGTCATTGGCAGTAATAAACTGACACAAATCTAATTACTATTTCATAAAATAAAACTTGGTAAGTATGGGTTTTTCTCTTAGCATTCATAAAATCCTTAGTAGCTCACGTTGGTCCTCTGTGAGCATGACACATCAATAGCCATACAATGTCATTCATTTCACTTTTCTGGAATCACCCTCAGCAAACAACAACAACAACAACAACAACAACAACAACAAACGAAAGGAAAAAACAACCCTCCATGATATAAGCTTTATAAGACAGATACGACTAGATTTTTGTACGATGTAATATCTAATTACCATCATTTCTTTTACGGTGTCTTCAATACAGATTTATGCCGGAAGACTTCTGATATGACTTTTTATACATGAAAAGAAAATTGTAATCCTGTGTCTTGAGAGTAAGGGATTCTTAGATAAACCACAATATTTTTTGTGCATTTTTAAAATAATATTATTTTCATATTCTAGCAAATGTCAACACAAGTACAAGACCAAGTTGTTCAAAGCAAACTGAAGTACGAGCGTACACA